>VZTI01005947.1:580713-620200 GCA_013397865.1 Struthidea cinerea
GGCGCGGTCCCTCCCCGCGGGCGGGAGGCGTGCGCGGGCCGCGCTCCCGGCAGGCTGCGCTGGGCTGCGCTGAGCTCGGCGCGGCGCCGGGCGGGGAGCGCCCCGCTGCTGTCCTTCCTCGCCTCTCGCCACAGCCCGGCGGCGCCCAAGGCGGCATGGAGACCCAGCGCGGGAGGCGGTGGGGCAGCGCCCGGAGCTGAACCGGCCGGTGCGTACCCGCGTGGGGCTCGGGGAGGGGCGCGGAGGCGATGGCGGAGGAACTTTCCGCCGGGCAAACTCGGCGGTGCGCGGCGGCTCCGGGGTCTGCGGCCGCGACTCGGTGAAACTTCTGCTGCGGAGACTCCGCCGCGGCACCGTCCCTGCACTGTGCTCGTGTCCCGCTCCCATCGCCGCGCCGCTTCCTGACGGCGGCCGGTCGCGCTCCTGCTCTGCCCTGCAAGGTGCAGCAGTGGGCGGCTGCCCCGGGTGCGCTCCCCGCTCCGCACTGGGGTTTAGCTCGCGAGCGAGCAGGAGCTGGGTTTGCATGTTTTAGAAATTTCCTCGCCACCTTTTAAGTGTGGCTTTTCTTTTGTAGTTTTTTGTTGGCGGTGGTTTTGTGGGGTTTTGAATTTTTTTTTTTTTTTTTAACTTGTGGTAGCGAGGGCGAGGGGGTGTGCGTGTCTGTCGCTGCTCTTCAGCTGCAGTTGCTCTTGGCTGAGCCTGGGGACTGGCTGCAGCTGCTTGAGCTGGGGAGAGACGGGTGTTACCGGAGGACCTGCCTGTTCGTATTTCTGTCTGTCTGTCTATCAATCTGTCCATCTATTTTTTCTCTCCATGTTTTTAGGAGGGCGGGCTCGCCTTGCCCTCCCCGTTCTCAGGCTCCGGCACCGGGGAGCTGGCTGGAGCTGGGAGAACGCTCTGTCCGGGACAGTGGGGGCAGCAGCCGTGTCCCTGCCGGGCTTTGCTGGGGCTGCTCGCTGCGGGCTCCCCATCCCCTCCGCCCTGCCGGGGGCTGCCCTCTGCGCGCCCCAAGCTCGGATCGTGTGTCAGTGTGTCTGTCCGTGTGTGTGCGTGCGTGCAAGGGCTGGGACGTGCATCCCTGGGAAGGGAACCTGCTCCGGCTGGGGTTGGGTTAAACGTGGCTCTCCCAGCTCTAAGTTCTGCTATTAAAGGAAGTAATTCAGCCTCTCCTGCCCACTTTTTGAATCCCGCTGGATTATTTGCAGGAGGAAAAGAGAGCCGCGCTGCCCCAAGGAATTCATCAGTGGGTGCCTTTTACCTTTTTTTAATTTTTTTTTTTATTACTATTTTTCGTGGTGGCTTAGTGCCCTTGCTTTGTTGTTGGGAGGATTAAGCGTTGCCGAGTGTCCTTAGTCCCAGATTCAGTTAAAATAAATACAAGTACACGGGCCATAAAGGGAAGTCAGCTCTGGCATCCCGGCAGAGGCACTAAAGCATCGAGTTTGGGTAAAAGGAAGGGACTTGAGGAAATTAATGCTTCTGTTGGTACTCGTTTGCTTTCCCTTTGCAATGCTGTCAGCTTAGAGAGGTGTATGTATCTTTTGATCGGGATTCGTGTGTTCTTAACCAACATCTGTCCATCAGAAAGAAAGAAAAAGTCCTCTCCAAAGGTACAGGTGTTTTAACTTATCTCTCATTTAGCAAATGCTGTATGAAATTTGGTTTAAGTTCTCAGAAAAGGAATTAAAAATCAGGAGAGGGTGAGCTATGATGAATGCAGAGGAGAATTGCTGCACCATTCTAGTTGCTGCCTGAATGCTCTGCTTTTACTGAGGACTCATTCCTGGTCTGGAGCAGTTGTGGGAGGGTATAAGCATTAGCTGGGAAAGCAGAACAAGGCAGAATAGCCTGGTTAGTGCTTGTCTGTCTCTTCCTGCTGGCATTCAGAGGGCTGCTCCTTCAAGTGAACAAAAATTTCCTTTTGTTGCTTGGAGAGGACTTGGTGGTGGGTGCAAGGAGAGAAGGAGTGATCCCTCTGGATCTAGCTTGCTCTTGAAGAGTGCTACTGAGAAAGAGCTTACAGGTGTGATTGTTGTGTTCCAGAAAACACTGGAGTCTCGCTGAGAGAGCCAGACAGGAGCCAATGTACTGCAGGACTGCAAACTATGGATATCCCTCTGTCTGATCCTTTGGTGGTGCTAGTGTTGTAGAAAATCAGCAGTTTGGCTGTGCTTGCCTTGATGCAGCAAATCATAGTTTTATTTACTTTAGTTCCTGTTTATTTTAAAGCTTGGTTCTTAACGTAGCGTCTGTTGGCATTGTAATGGCTGTGCTCCATACCTGCATGCCGACGGTGTCTAGGATGATTCCGATGTGTGTTATGTTACTGTGTTTGTTATCCTGTGTGCCGGACAGGGATGGCGTATAGCCCTCCCAGTTTCCCTAAATGCTGGCTTGCTCCATTTCTCACACAAGGGCCTTCTGTTCCACCAGGTTATATTGTCATGGCTCGTACCATGTTGCACTACTGTGACCTGATGTACTCTGACTGATGGATTCTGTCAAATACAATGAAATGAACAATTAGAAGGGAGTTAGGATGTTTAGCCATTGCTTGTTAGGAGCAGTTTGTGGGTGCTGTTCCACTACAGATATATTTCTGTGCTGGGTTCTAAAATGTCTTCCGGCACATGCCAACTGCAGTCATACAGCTTGTATTTACAGGCAGGTTTTTGTGAAGGACAGAAAGTTGGTTAGGATAAGGTTTGTTTTAGAATGGTGTGCCAGTGTGAAGCATCATGCTTCTGGCTGCAGGTTTGAATCCCTTACAGTGCAGCAGTGTCTTAAATTTCCTAACTGTTTGATGAGTATTTGCTTGCTTATATGAAGGGTTTCATGACTTCAGCCTGCACTACATGACACAAAAGCTCTTGGCACTGTTAAGACCCTTATTGTGACGGCTGGAAGTTCCAAGGCAGAATGGGCAGGGACTCAAAATTGCTGCAACAGAGGTGAAATCCTGGCTATGCTGACTTCAGTGGTAGTTTTGCCATAGATGACAATGGGCCAAAGCTTCAGTCCAGAAGTAGTTCTCCCTTCTTGTTGGTAATCCTGGTGTATTCTCTAGGGAAGCTTTTGCTTTGCTGCTGCTACCCAGACTGAGTCTGTTAGGCAGAGAAGGTAGAAGTCTCTTAGGATGTCATGCTGTGCCTTTCACAAGCACAGCATTCTTGGGAAGGAAATCAGGGCAGATAGGAGTGGAAGCAAAACCCCAAATGTGGACACATGCTGACTGTCTTGCTGCTTGTGTCCTGAGTCATTCCCAGGAACATGGATCAAGAACTCTGAGCTGAGCCCAGTTAGCTTCTTGGAACTGGGGAGGAGGGATCTGTCAGTGCCTGCAGCCAGTGCATCTCCCAGTCCCTGCTTCTGCATTTGCATATTATCGGTTTGGTGACAGACATTCAATATGTGAAGCAACAGTGCATTCATTAATTCAACCCTACTTAGCCTGTGCACAGTGAGTTTTCCATGTGTATGTGATCTAGTGAGTTATTCTCAGAGACACTTAATATATATACAGCATCTAGATAGATTTTTATGTTACATGACAAATGGGAAGTGTTTGCTACTTTCTTCCTCGACTTAAGAGGTGTGTGTGGTAGAGGATATCAGAATATGCATTTAATCAGTGCTGATTGAAAGCTGGTCCAGGTCATGGCCATGTAGTAAAACTGATCTTTACAACAAGAATGTGTTGCTTCCGTTTATTATATTCAGTGGAATAGAAGAGAGTTTGTTAATATATACCAAAAACGTTGACTGGGATTGAGATATTTGAATCTGTCTGATTTTTTAATTTTTTTTTTTCCAGTGGAAACACTGTGGTGTCTGTAATTCCAGTGCAGACAGTTTTCTTTTACAGTACATTCATCTACCATGCATTCAGCCTAGACTTTTAGGTATTTTGCTCCTGTATGATGACGAAAGGAATGAAAATATAAACTAATGTGAAACTGAGTAGCCTGTCTTGCATGTGCATCCTTATGTCCTTACTTTAACAGAGTTAAATAAGGAGAGTATGTTAAACAGTTATAAATATGCCTTGTTAATGTCTCTTAGCTTGTTCGCTATGAGGATTTATGCCTCCAAAACGAAACAGTACTAATTCTTATTTACTTTATACAAGTGCACAGGCCTCATTTCATCTCAGTGTAAAAAATTATAGATATCGTAACAGTCATTGTATTGGACCCTGAAGTCATACGAGTGGTTAACAGCTAGATGTGTGTGTCAACAGCAAGTAAGTTTTGGGCACTGTTAGTACTGCCAGCATGCAAAAGATGGAAGTGCTGTGAAGAGGGATCTGAGCAAACCCTGCTGGGCTGTCGTTCAAACCTCTGCTCTGGGATCTGCATGGACTTCAAGCTTCTGGGTTTGTGGTTTGTTTTTTTTTGCATAAGTGCAAGTCAAAGAGTTGATGATAACCATTATTGTATCCTTTGCTCTGTGTCTAAACCCTAAGTACTGTATTCTCTTTAGTGCTTGAGCTTAAGGGCTGAGCTGGAGGCAGGACTTGCTGGGTGCCAGGCTGGAATATGCATCAAGTGGTGGTGTGAGAGAGTTGCTGTTCTTAGCGTGCTTGTTTTTCTTAACTTCATGTGCAGTGCTGGATGTTGTTGGAAGAGTGGCTTGAAAGCTGCCCAGTGGAAAAGGACCTGGGGGTGCTGGTCAACAGCAGCTGAACATGATCCATCGTGTGCCCNCCCTCAGTTCACGAAGGACATTGAGGAGCTGGAGCATGTCCAGAGAAGGGCAACAGAGCTGGGGAAGGATCTGGAGCACAAGTCCAATGAGGAGCTGCTGAGGGAGCTGGGGGTGTTCAGTCTGGAGAAAAGGAGGCTCAGGAGGGACCTTGTCACTCTCTGCAACTGCCTGAAAGGAGGGTGTTAACTAGGTGGAGGTCAGTCTCTTCTACAATGTAGAAAGCCATCGGATGAGAGGAAATCATGTCAAGTTATGCCGGGGGATACTTTGATTGGATATTAGGAAAAATTTCTTCGTGGAAAGGGCTGTTGACCATTGGAAGAGGCTGCCAAGGTAAGTGTCACCATCCCCGGAGGGATTTAAAGGATGTGTAGATGTGGCACTTGGGGATGTGGTTTAGTGGTGGACTTCGCAGTGCTGGGTTAATGGTTGGACTGGATGATCTTAGATGTATTTTTCTATGTAAATGGTTCTATGATTCTATGAAAACTACAAAATATAGGGCTTTTTTGGGTGAAATTGGTGTTGCATGGGATTAGCAGCAATGCTACCACTGATATGAAAACTTCCTGATTTCACTCTTTTTTTCCTTGAAAGAGTCCAGAGCAGACTTTGGGTAGGGTTGCAGGGATGTAGAGAGACGTAGGGTTTTGTGTTGGAAAATTCTCCATTGTCTTATTGAGCTGTTGTTGATTTTGCTGCTGTTCTTGGTGTATGAGCCTGGCTACTATAATAATTATACCTAAACGTGTCTATGCCTGTACTGCCTGTCACCCACAGTAAATCAAAGGCATGGACCCTGCAGGCACTTAAAGCAAGTTAACACAAATGAAAAACACCAGTAGCTTTGCCTGGGAGAAAACAATATTTTATTTCTTCCTCCTGGATGATGAGACTACTAATTGTATGGCTTCCACTGCGCGAGCGTAACTTCCTCTGACATCAGTGCGTGTCGGCTTGGTCGTTACACGTGTGCCAACACAGTGCAGCCCCTGCTGCAGGGCTCCAGTGGTGCTGTCCCTCTGCTCCTGCGGAGTCCACAGCTCCATCCCTTGGCTGCGGAGCTGGTCAGAGAGATTTTGCCAGTATGTGGGGTGGCTCTTCTGGACTGAAATCCCCCTTCCTTCTCTACTGTCTAAGCTGATTTCTCCCTTCTTTTAAAAGGCATCCCCAATTTTTAAAAATTTTTAAATGGGTTTAGCAGCCCATCCTGAGATGTAGTAGGCTTTCCAGGCAGGCAGCCATCAACAACAGGCTGAGTTAGGCCACTTCTGTTGTCAGTGGAGCTGGTGGTGGGATTTAATGCTGATTGTAGTAAAAATTGCTTTTGGGCCATTTAGAGCACTTGAAATCCTGCCCTGTAGCATTTCCAGCTCCTTAGCTTGGTCCTGTAGAGCATCTGAGAGAGGGAAATAGTTTTGAAGACTTCCTGTAGTGCTGGTGAGAAATGATCTGTCACCAGCACTGGAAATGCACCAGGAACACAACTTGTTTCTGCTTGCACTGTGCAAACCAGCCATAAATAACTTTTCTTCCATGTCTTTGCAGACTTCAAAGAGTCTTCCAGCTGTTGCAGGAAGCCTAGTGAGAGAAGGTAGCTGCAAGTTTAATTGTAGCTTCAGGACTTTACCTCAATCAAAATCCAAACAATCTGATAAAAATTACAGACACTTGAATGTTGTTAAAGGTTAAAAGTAAGCCCTCTTCAGAACAGCTATTAATGTTTACATCTTAAAATAAAGGAGCTTATTAATATTCCTAAATAGCATTGAACATATATTATTTTTGCCTTTGAACTATCTGAGCACTTCGCATGATGGTGCAGGTTATATTTGGTGAGAAGTGCATATAATGACAGTATAAATGTCAGTTTTTCTATCAGATATCTTGAACTAGTATTTTTGCTTAAACAAATCATGGCACCCAGAGTCTTAAGAGGATGCCTTTGTATTCTGCTACAGGGTGAAATTTTTTGATGACTTCATATTTCATGGAATCCTGGAATGGTTTGTGTTGGAAGAGACCTTAAGGATTAGCTAGTTCCAACCCCCCTACCGTGGGCATGGACACATTTCACTAGATCACATTGCTCAAAGCCCTATCCAACCTGGCCTTGAACACTTCCAGGGATGGAGTAGCCACAACTTTGCTGGGTAACCTGTTTCAGTGCCTCACCACCCTCACAGTTAGTAATTTCTTCCTAATACCTAATCTAAACCTGACCTCTTTCAGTTTTAAGACATTACCCCTCATTCCATCACTACACTGTAAAATGAGAACTCTATCTCCAGCTTTTTTAAAAGCTCCCTTTAGTTAATGGAAGGATGCTAGGAGGTCTCCCCAGTGCATTCTCTTGTCCAGGCTGAACAGCCCCAATTCTCTCAGCCTGTCTTCATGGGAGAGGTGTTCCAGTCCTCTGATCATCTTCATGGCCCTCCTCTGGACTGACTCCAACAGGTCCATGTCTTTCCTCTGCTGAGGACCACAGAGCTGGATGCAGTGGTCTAGGTGGGGTCTCATGTGAGCAGAGCAGCGAGGTAGAATCACCTCCTTCAACCTGCTGTTCACGCTGCTTTTCATGCAGTCCAGGATATGGTTGGCTTTCTGGGCTGCCAGCTTACATTTCTGGCTTAAGTTCAGTTTTTCATCCACGAACATTCCCAAGTTCTCCTTCTCCCCAGGGCTGCTCTTAGTCCATTCTCTGCTCAGCCTGTATTTGTGCTTGGAATTGCTCTATCCATGTGCAGAGCCTTGCACTTGGCCTTGTTGAACTTCATCAGGTTTGCACAGTCACACTTCTTGAGCCTGTTCAGGTCCCTCTGGATGGCATCCCTTCCCTCCAGCATCCCAACTGCACCACACAGGTTGGTGTCATCTGCAGAGTTGCTGAGGGTGCCCTCAATCCCACTGCCCATGTTACCGACAGAGATGATAAAAAGTTCTGCTCCCAGTACCTACCCCTGCGGAATGTCACTTGGAGTCTGACTAACCAGACAATTCCTTATTCACCAAGTGGTCCATCCATGCAATCCATGTCTCTCCAGCTTAGAGATAAGGATGTTGTGCAGGACAGTGTCAAATACTTTGCACGAGTCCAGGTGGATGATGTGTGTTGCTCTTCCCTCCTTCACCAGTGCTGTGTCCCCAAAGAAGAGGGCCACCAGATTTGTCAGGCATCATTTGCCCTTAGTAAAGCTGTGTTGGCTGTCACAAATTACCTCGCTGTTTTCCATGTGCCTTAGCATGGTTTTGAGGAGGGTATACTCCGTGATCTTGCTGGGTACAGAGGTGACACTGACTGGTCTGTAGTTCCCTGGATCTCCCTTTTTTCCCTTTTTAATGCCACGGTGTGAACTTTGCGGGCCTGCCATGACTTCTCAAACATGACAGATAGTGCTTAGCCATCTCCTTGGCCAGTTCCCTCAGGACCTGGAAATGCAGCTCATCAGATCCCGTGGACTTGTGCCCCTTCAGGTTCCATAGATATTCTTGAACATCATGTCCTGCAGCAGGTGGTTATTGCTTCTCCATGTCCCTGACTTTGCCTTCTATGGCTTGGGTGATGAGACTGGAGCACTTCACAGGGAAGACCTGTGGCAAAAAAGTTGTGAGTACTTCAATCACTTCTGTATCCCAGGTAACCAGGTCTTCTGTTTCCTTCTGGACAGGGCCCACATTTTTCCGAATCTTCCTTCTATCACTGGTGTACCTGTAGAAGCTTTTCTTATTGCCCTTTATGTCCCTGGCCAGATTTAATTCTGTCAGTTCTTTGGCTTTCCTAACCTGATCCCTGCTGCTCAGACAATCTCACTGTGTTCCTTTCAGGCTGCCTGTCCTTGCTGCCATCCTCTGGAAGCTTCCTTTTTGTGTTTGAGTTTGTCCAGGAGCTTCTTGTTTATCCATACATCCATATTTAAATAAAGAGTTAATAATTTTGAGATTTACATTGGTGGAGTGGGTTTGGTTTGGTTGGTTGTTCAGGTTTGGTTTTCAGTTTTTTTTGAAAGCTGGTGTTTGAGATTCTTTCATTCATCCTCTAAGTGGCAATTAGGTAATGACGGCTCTCACTGCATTTAGGTGCGTGAAGTCACTGCTTGCATGGCTGCATCTTTGTGGTGTGATTGCATGTGAGGTAGAGTTGCCAGCTTGTGTTGGGATGACCTAGCTTTATGGATTTTTGCTGTAGTGCAGTGATGGATACACAGGTAGTCAATAAACTCAGAGCTGAGGTTTTACATGGACATTTTTTCCAGAGGCTTGCTGTGGTATTTTTTAGTGAAAATTGAGACACCACTATTCACTGTTAGGATTTTCAAGGAAGCATAATTGCTGGTTTCCTTTAGAGAAGACCAGCCTTTTTCTTTGTTCTTGCACTTTGTAAAAAAAACCAAAACAACACAAAAATATGTGTTGCTTTTGTTTTGCCCTTGATAGTGGGTGTCCATATTATTGTAGTGGTCCAAAACTGGAAAAAGTCTGTACTATGCAGAAGGAAATGTTCCTCTGGCAGAGAAGCTAGAGGACTTGGTGGAACAACAGCAGGAGTAGTTGTTACTATTGTTAATTTAAGCTGGAGGTTTTCATTCAGGGCTGGGATGCAAACGGAGCGAAAAGGCAGATGTTGCTTTCCGGTAGCCAAAGCCTTCCATGTTGTCAGATACTGAATAGCTGGAGGCATCATGATGGTAAAGCCTCTTGGCACTTCTGCCGCTTGCCTGGACCCAGGAGGCTGGATAATTCTGGGATTTTTGTGAGTCTTCGGGGGGCAGTCTGGTTTTAAAGTCTTACTATTGACCTTCCACGTGTGAACACAGTTCTCTCCAAATGATGTGTGAGCTTTGGATCACCTTTGATGCATTGGACGAGGCTCTGCCAGCCTGCCTTGGTGCCCTGTGCAGGCTGCTGGCTTGCTTCCCTCAGCTTCGCACGGCAGCATCTGTTTGGGAGGTTCTTTACCCAGCATGTTTGGTGCAGGGAGTATTTAAAGATGCCCACAAGGCTCCTTTGGTGTGGTTTACTGCATGAGTAAAAACCATTGTGATTCAGATCATTAGGACTATAAGCAAATATTCTGTGTGCTTTTGCAGCCATGTTGTGAGGTCAGGAGTAGATGGCGAGGCACATATGCTGCTGTCGGAGCTGTGAGGATTGACCCTTGCCAGTCCCTGATGCATCTCTTTGGCTGTGGTTTGTCTTTGGTTGAATTTACACGGTGAGGTGTAGCTGGACTCATGCTGGGCCCTGCTCCTCTGAGCTTGCACAGTGCATGCTTGAGTTCTGCTTTGGAGCAAACCAGCAGATCATGCTGACAGCTAGAGCCTGAAGGGCCCTGCTGGAAGTTAAGCCAGTGGTGATTCCCTGTGGATTATCATGGTGTGTGCAAAAAGACCTGCATACCATGTTAAAGCAGCAGGATGCAGAGTTCTGTTCCTTTCTCTCTGCTTCCTCCGCTGTTTCCAGAAGCTGCATTCTGGAACACCCTTCCAAGAGCTGTTTCCCTCTGTAGTGGTTTAGTGACAGCTAAAATGATTCTTGAACATTAACAAATATCAGTTGATCCACAGCTGACTTTTTCACGTGTGGATTGTGCATGTGGAAAGACTAAGGGAAAAGTGAAAGTGAGGAGAGATTTCAAGATAAGTAAGGAGTGAGTAGAATGTACTGCTCTGTCTGGACTTGGGTTAATGGATGTGGAGGAGCTAAGGATAGGGAAAAGAAACAGTGGGAGGGTGCGATTTTCTGATGTTGGTGATGGAGTAAAGGAACATGGAAGTTTTTGGGTCCTGGACTCTGCTAGGTATCTGGCTGGGGAATGGGGAGAAGGAGAACGATGGATAGGGAACTTCAGCTATATTAGCCTTTAACTGGTTTATTTAATTTTTTTTTTAAAGCTGTTTTAAGTACCTGAGATTTTCAGCATGGCTAGAACAGCATAGCTGATGTCTTTGTTTGGCGTTCGTAGATTGACAAGCCTAAAATGTGCTTTCAGACTTTGTTTTTCATTAGCTAACTACGTGCAAGTGGAAAAATGTGTCTGGACATAGATTGTGGGAGACAGTGATGTACAAAGGATCTAGCTGAGATTTAATCAAATTTGACTTCTCCAAATTTGGTAACTTTGGGAATGCTTCATCCCTTATATTACTGGTTTGTTGTTTTGTATATAAAAATGAAGGTGGGGGTAACAATTAAAGCAGTTTTTCTACCTGTTCCCCGAAACGTTGACTAAGGCATTATTGCAATAGGTAGATGAGCTAAAGGAATGTGTTATTTGAAGAAATTCACATCACTTTTCTCACTAACTCTTCTGAGAGATTTCTTTTTGGCTTCACAATTGCTGTGATGCACAAGTTCCCCTTAACCTAAGCTTTCATGAAATGAGTTTAGCATTCCATGACTCCTGCAAATGTAACAGTCTATCACAGTCAACTTGCAGTGTATGCCCCGTGGACTGGCCTGGCTCACATCCACATTAAGAGGGTCTTGGCAAAAGGAGGGAAATGGAAGCATCCTGCAGTGATGATCTGTGCATATATTATGCCTTTCTAACTTCTGTTGCTTTTCTCCCATCTACTGTGTGCTCTCCTCCCAGTGCCCAGCTGCAGTGAGACCACCCCAGTTCCATGTACCAGTGCAAAAGAGAGCTTAGCCTTTCACATCAAAACCAAATTTTCTCTTGATTGCTATGTTGCTGGAGCTGTAGGAGCATCATTACTCATTTTGGTAGTCCTGTTGTATATGTCAACCCTGCATCTTGAGGGCTGTTCACATGTTGCCACCAGGACCAAAACTACAGCCAGAGGTGAAGCCCAAGCTGGTGAACCCAAGTGCACATGGTGGTGGCTGGTGCTCCTGGGCAGCTGGGGTTTGCACAGCAGCTGTGTGCAGCAGGCAGGCTGGGCAGGGAGCTTTTCATGGCCATAGAGCGTGCTGTGCTCATGGCCATCCTCGCAGATGCCCTTCAGGGGTTATATGGAGATATGCACTGGCTCTAATAGTAGTCATTAAGCAGAAATTATGTAGGTCATTATCCCGTGTGGAGTGGGAGTTCTTGTGCAGTGTGTGTGTACATTGAGGATTGTGGCTGCTATTGTAGTATGTCCTTACCGGATTTAAATAATGTTGCTCTTACGTGTTTTAAAGTTGTTCTTAATAGGATTGGCCACCTTCAGGGTGCACTTTATGCGTGGGCTGTGTTCACTGTACTGACAGTGTAACTGTGTTTGTTGCTGAAGGTCAGCAGAAGTCCTAGTTTCTGCTGTTCTCTTGGTTAAGTAGTTCTTCGCAATTTTGGAGTCATTTTCAATCCACCAGAGTGAAACTGAGATTAGAAACTAATTTTTTGGATTTCAGACAAAAGGAATAGTGATGTCTCGTGAATGTTCATTTCCCTGCCAGTAGAGGCTGGGTGACTTAATCTCTGCATATATATCAACATGTTGATCAAGTTTCACACTAAAGTATCCAGAGCTAACTATAACAAATATTTAAAAATGTAAGCCCGGGTTGTAATTGAAAACCTTTCTTGGTTATACATTTCTGAGCGTAATGAAATGACAGCTCAGGGCTGGATTTTTAGGATAGCTTTATCTGCAGTAATACTCAGCTCTAGGTCTATCAAAACAGCCTTGTAAAGCCGGAGCTGCCTGTGGCATGGCATTTGCTCAAATATGCCTTAATAAAGTCAGTGCAAGGTTTCCTATCCAAAGGAAAAATGAAGTCTTTGAGTGTGTCTGCTTTTCATATACCTGCTAGGAAGTCCTAGGGCTGAGATTCTGTGAAAATGGCTAAGTTGGATGAATTCTGGATGTGTTTCCTGAGGGAGATGTGGCTGGTTGGTTTGCTCTTTCCTTCCTTCCTTTTGGGCCATGACAGTAAGGCTGAAGCCCATGTCGTGGGTGGAGATGGGAGCAGAGCCCTTTGCAAAGTGTTTGCCGAGCACCTGCTGTTTGCAGAGCAGGATTTTAAAACCAGCCATCATGCAAAGTTGCATGCCATCCCTTGCAAATGGGGGTACTTCAATCTGCTTATTCCAGCAGGTGGGCTCCAGGTGCAGCTGGAGGAATCAGTTTGGTGGTTGTTGCGATCTAGATGCTGAAACACTGTAGACTGAACTCATCTTGTTTTCACCATTGCCGGCAGGAGCACTTCATTTGCAGTAATGTTATTTTATCATGAGCCAAACAAAACCATGCAATTAGGCTAAAAACATACCAGACTGTGGGTTTTAAAGGTATCAGTCAGTCTGTTAATTTAAAAGAAAAACCTTTTTCTAGCTTGCTTTCCTGTACTGATTCTTTTTTTAGCTCTTAACATCTCTTCCCTGCCCACTGTTGAGTTGACTTTGACATTAGGTAATTGGGACAAAAACAGGAATGAGTTGTGTGGGGTTTGCCACCATTTACAAAACCAGTAACTCTTTTCTCCCTAAGAGTGTGGACCCTGAGATGGAGCAGACTTCATTGCTGGCTGTGTTGTGAACATATAAATGTTTGGCATCTTCTATAATATCCAGACTTTCAAATCTGCCCCAAGATATTCACTTTGTAGTTACAGCATGAAGTAATAAGTCTGCAGACCAACAGTCCTTCCAAGGAAACCATTTTACCATCCTTGTCCCCGTGTGCCCGCATTTTTTCCACTGAAAAAAGAAACTGAAGGGAAAAGTAGAAACCCTGAAACTGACACGTTAGGCAATATTTCCCGAATTCCTTTGGAGAGAGATGTTATTGCCTATTACCTTCAAATTTTGCATTGTCTTGTATTGTACAAGTGTGCAGAATCTCTGAGGGTCAAGGTTTCAGTGCAGATGTTAGCTTGTCTCACCCCTAGCAGTAAATCCCAAACCTCTATCTCCTAGGAAGGGATTAGTGCCAGGCCCTCACACAGCGTTTAAATGGACAGACCTGTGCTCCGCCTGCAGTAGTGGCAGTACTGCACAGACACAGGATCCTGATTTGTTCTAGCAATTGCTTTCTCTAATGAGTTCCCAGAAAACATCTACTATATCTCGGTATTTAGTGTTGCGTAAGATGAACCTTTAGAAGGAGGGAGATTATGGAGCAGTTCGATAGGAATGACTGATAACAAGTCAAAATGCTGCTAAGCAGCCCTGAGCTGCTGCTATCTGGTATGGTCTCAATGGTCATCCCAGCCAGCTCCTTCTGGAGGCTTGTGTCTGCGCTGTGGAGACACAGCTCCAGCCCTCAAACACGTAGTTTGTTTCACTGATACATACCAAAAGGCTTCGAGAGTTAGGACAGGATCCTGACTTGCTCCCGTTTTAGAAATTAAGGAATCAAGGCAGAGGAAAGTGAACTGACTTTCTTCACAGCCACAAAGTACTACAGGTTGAGTGAGACCGAGGACCCCGGTGTCCTCAGATTTTTGATGAGCAGCAGACTATGCTCAGCAATTGTGCCCATGGGGAAGAAGACACATAAGCTTGGCCTAGCACTGCAGTGCTAAAAAAGTCACTCATGTTGGTTAGAACACTGTGCATGTTGATTTAACTTAAGGTTTCCTTCCTGCTCTTCCCTTTCCTATAAGAGACTCAGCTTCAAAGCAGCTTAATAGCAGCTTCGAAGTACTTGTGTGGTATTTCTCTAAAGAACACTGATTCAGATATTGAGGTAGTCAAATATCACCCCTGAGCTGCAGTTTGTCCGAGTCCTGGGAACTGATGCCCTCCCCGCCAAAGAAGACAGGTCTCCTGGCCTCCTTATCATAAGCAGAGCTAGAGATAAAGGAATTCCATGCATGAAAGGTCACCCCAGCTTAGTAACAAGCCTCCCTCTATGGTTAATGATAAGCACTTCCAGGTGGGTTTCATTCCTTCCTTCCCATGTATCTGGCCAGGCACTCTGGGTGGGTGATTCATGCTGCTTACATTGATTACTATGGCAGTGGAGTTGACTAATTTAGATTAGATTCATAAATTTTAGCTGGCTTGAATTGGATGAAGAAAATTCCCCACTTATCATCTTGGCTGTGTTTAGTGACCTCTGGTAGTGCTACCACACTAGTGTCTCTTAGAGAACTATATTGGTGAGGGAAAAGCATAAAGAAAGATACTTAGGAAAACAAATGAGAGAGGCTGTGTTATTGCTAGGCTTCTCTTGATTTGAAGACCCAGGATGGTTAGAAATTACTAATATGCTTTCTGCAGATATCTGCTATTGAGGGCATTTGGGCATTGTGTTTTGTGGAAGTTTTGGATGAAAGTTCTTGACAAGCTTAACTTACAGAAACTCTGTTTGGGAAGCAGCAATTAGAAAGATGATGATAGCAGAAATTAAAAGAGGGAGGAAATTCTGTTAATGCCTGTCTTTTTGGTAGCAAGTAGGTCAGTGAGCTGAAAAGGACCCTAAACGGACTTGCAGTCCTCACACAGTGAGGAAGTTGAGATGGCATTTTAATCAGGGGTTGGTTGCATAAAGCAAAGACTACTGGATACATAGTCAGAATTGCAGAAAACATGTTTTATTTTGATTTTGAAGATGAAGATAAAACTTGTGTCAGTCCTGCATTCCCATGCAGAGACAGCCAAAGCCATTGTCTTTGGGTTTTATGGATGGAGGGACGAAAGCAGATTAATTGAGGCCATGCAAGATTATTGTGTCGCACATGTGATTGCTGACTTTGGTGCAAGGCACTGTCTCTTTGTGTGTCCCATGCAAGACAGACCATGCCACGGCGTGGGTGGCAGAGGGACCGTGGGATCCCCCTGCTCAGGGCTGCTGTCGCAGGGGGTGTGCGGGAGTCGAGGAGCCCTGATCCAGAGAGCCATTTGCGTGATGAGCAAGTGACGACACGATTCCCGCTCCGCAATGAGCATGAGTGTAAGAGTCCAATTATCGTGCACATAATGAGGAGATCGCTGAAAGAAGGACTGGAGTTTGGCAAGGCAAAATGGGAACGTTCTCTTGCTTCCACTTTGCACTGGGAAGCCTCATTATTTAGTTATGTGATTATGGTTGTAGTTCTGGCTCTTGAGGCTTGAAGTCACTGAAAGGATGATGCGATCGTCATGGTATATCTGGGGATCACATAAGGTAGAGTAGGAAAGAGGATGTGACCATATAACTTAGCTATTTTTGGAGACATCCTGGGGATGATGGAGGAGTAGTTCATGGGTCAGAATATGGACATGCCAATACAAAACAGAATCAAGTCTATTAGTATTAACCATTATTTATTTTAATTTTTTTAAGGAAGGAAAATTTCAAAGCTGTCTCTATGCAAACTGATGTTTATTGAATAAGGGATTCATATAATGAGATTTCAGTCTAGGAAACTTGAAACAGCTGGAAGAACTGAACTGGGATGGGATGCTGGTGCAATGACAGCAATGGGTGGGGTATGCATTGGTACTGGTGAGCTGGAAATGCTCTGGGGCTGACTGGTGGGTGAAAAGCTGCAGCAGGAGACTTGTCACCACCCTGGGAAGCCAAATCTGCTGTTTCAGTGGAAAATATGGTGAGAAATCATGAATGAACCGTTGTTCTGAAAATGCTTTGGAACCTCTAAATTTTTATTTATGTTTGTTTGGTTGCTTTGGCTTTGTCAGAAAAGGATTTTCACCCAAATAGAGTTGTTTAGGAACACTTCTAAAATCAAAAGTGTACTTCTCCCATTTTCCAGCTCTTCCAGATTTTTTTCCATTGTTAAGGCAACAAGGTGGAAAAGAACAAGTGATGGTTGTTGCACCTTGAAACCCGCCAGTTATTCTCCAAGCAGTTTAAAAAAATTTCATAAACTTGAATGAGATGCTTTAATAAAAAATAAGTGTGTGCATGCACAGAATTAAAAAGCATCCTCATCTAATTTTTCTCTTTTTATTTTTGTATAAATTTACTTAACACGTAGAGAGACAGCAAGCTGTGTACCTGTTTAGTTATCACATTAATGAAGCTCTAGGTTGAAAGAAGATGAAGTTATAAAAATGAAGTGCTTCATGGCATTGATTTCTCTAGATGCTAACAAGGCAGAATTTGAGTGGAGATGACAACAAAGTAATGTCTCTGAGGGCCAGCATGCCAAATTAAAGAAAGAGTAAATAAATTAACTGAGTCATCCTGTTACTTTGCAGGCTAAGGAAGTTATACAAACAATTTCTGGAGTCTTCTAGAGGTTTTTAAAACTAGTGATGCAGTACTAAAGGCATATGAGATATTAAAATAATTTTTTTGGTGTATAACAGGTTTATATTTTGGAGTGGGGAGTTTCTGAGAAGAAATGATTCTTTATTTAATGCACAGCTCTATGGTGGAATCAGTTGCAGAAGTAATGAAAGTCAAACCTGCCAAATGACTGGGACAAAAAGATAAGTCCAGTCTTCTTCAAAGTATCAAATGAATCTATAGAAGGGTTAGGATGCATTAATGAAAGATATAAATTAAAGAAATTATTAGAGGTGTGTACATGGCTCTCTTGCCTCCAGAGGGAGGTGGGAGTCTCTCTCTGCGATGGAGTCTTGTGTCTGCAGCCCATCCTACAAGGAATTTTAGAACAGCCTCATGGCACAACTGTCTCTCAAAGTAAACCTGATAATTTTGGAGTGTCATATTTGTGTATCTCAGTGGCTTTGTTAGTATCACAATGAATTTACAGTAAAAGGGAAGTGCCTTTTCCTTCTCTGCCCTGTACCCCTTTTCACTGGTGCTTTGTCTTCAGCCTGAGGTAGTACCATCCAACTGGAAACATCCCTCATCTGACATGGCATGAGTTTCTTTAGGCGTGGAACTCCTACATCAGTTGTTGGATTTTCCCTGTTGTAAGCATGGGGTTACATTTTTACAGAATTATGGATTTCAGGTGGTAGTGTGCAAATACAAGTGAAAAACTGGCCTAATAAAATCTCTAGTATGAGATGTAGCTGTCTGAGAGAAATTTTAGCTTTGCTATAAAATCTAAGCCTGAAATTGAAAGGGAGAAATACTCGACATGTTCATGAAAATGAAGCATGTGAAACTGGAGTCTGTGATGTCTCTGGTTTTATATCACAGCAGGAGGAGTCAACTCAATAGATAAAGAAGCATTATATTATATGCTATGGTGTGGATTTTCTATTGATGAAGTATGGGTGTTTCTAATGCAAGTCCAGGTTTTGCAGTTAAGCCGGAGTATTCTTTCCTATGATTGTTGCATGGTTTTGCCTTTCATAGCTTTAGCAAGTCAGTGGTTGAAAGGAATTCTGGAATATATTGTGGTTGTTTTTTCTGTCTTGCTTTTTGTACAGTAAAGGTATAACCCATAATTTGTGATCTTATTCAGTCATCTTTGAAATGAATTTTTCAAGAATTTTTAAAGAGATTGAATGTTTCTCTTTGCCTATTTTATAAAAGACATGAAAAACCAGGTCACATCCACCTTTTAAAATTTTCCCTTGAGTTTTCTTTATTTAGATTTTCTGATTGATTTATTTACTTACTCTTTATTTCTTGTTATTTAGTTACTTAGATTTTCAGATTCTTTTTTTTTTTTAGTTTAGATTTTCTGTTATAGCATCTTCAGTCTGATACATGTGGTCTAAGTTTTTGAGGAGGCAAGGAGGTGACTTTTGGGACTTTTTTTCCTGTTTCTATGTTGGCCTCAGATTGATACAATTCTTTTTATTACTTTCTGGAAATAGAAATAGAGATAATACACCTATGGAGAAGTAATATCCGTCTGTGAGGAGGCGAGTAGGGAAAATAGGTATCTTGCAGAAATAGAATATGTATTAGTTTACATTTCCTTCTGTATTTTGGGCTTTAAGAAGTGATAGGGGAGCTGTTGTTGCAAGCTTCTGGTTAATCTGATGTTTTTAAGGTCTGCTTTCCATTGCAGTCTGGGAGTCTTGCTCCACATTCAAGTTGCTAATTCTTGACACACAGGATATTTTCCTTCTCATTAAAATGTATTTATTTATTTTGCAGTGAGAATATCTTGCTTAAGATGCTTCTTTTGATCTTTGGTAATGTCACAGACTCAGTAAGACTGCTAGCATAAAGTAGTGTTTATCTCATTTCACGTTTACATCCACTGTTAATTGGCCCTGAGTAATATAACCCCATTGCAATAACTGTTTTAGTTTGCCAAGTCTCAATATGATGTCCAAAAAGATGCAGGTAATATTAGTGCTTGGAAATTGCTCCCTGTCTCTAATTGGAAGGCTTCTTCATGTATTTCTGAAGTTTTATTTGCATTTATTGAGTTTTAGGCCTTTTCAGAAATAGGGGGAGGGGGAAAAGGTATAGCGAGAAGTACAAAGTCTTTGCAAAAACAATTTTTTTTTTTTAGCTTGAATTTGGAATATCGTGTTTCTAGGGCAACAACTTCATGTAATGCAGATCAGCAGCTGAAATACTTCTCCTAGCAGCTGGAGAGTGAAGTTAGCAGGACCCACGGTCTGTTCTGCAGCTGATACTGGGAGCTTTGCAGCTGGTGGGGATTGTCCCTGAGCTGCCCTTAGTAGCTGGTGTCATTCTGGGGAGCAGCAGGCAGCACTGAGTGATACCAGAGTTATCCTCGAGAGGTGGTAATGTAGGATGCTGCAAGTTCAGGGAGGTGAATAAAATCAGATTTCCTATAGCTCTGGCTCAGGAAGAGCTTTGAGAGGAGGGAGGAGGTGACGAAGTGAGCTTTCTCCAGCAACTTGGATTGCGGAGGAATGTGAAACTTCACAGCTTTCTCCCAACTTGCTCTTGAAAGTTAACACAAGAAATAGATAGGAGTGGGAGACAGTTTTCTGACAGGAATCCCAGATTCTTCATCCCCAAAAGCTGAGACGGTGACAAGAAGCTGGGTACTCAGCAGAGTTACCCGCAAATTTTGTTGACTGAGTTAAATCCTCCAGCAAGCAGGTGTCGGGTAAATGTTTTGATTCCTTGCAGTATATATTTGCATATTTGAAGATTTCTGGTGCTTATGACTCATTTTAGTTTGCCCAAATCTTAAAAAGAGCAAACCAGCAAGGCCCTTAATTTTTATGGGATTGCTGTGTAAGGGCTTTGAGATGCATGCCCCGAGCTGGGCATCCTGGGAGGGTGATGTACATACATGCAGGTCCTAACCATTGGCATCTTATGGATAGATGTGGTCACACCTCAGACTACGTGAAGTGTCTTTAACCATCACTGTCTGATCATCTCCAGCCCTGAACCTGTTTTCTACTAACACCTCTACTGGGTCCCTCTTGCCCTCCCCAGCATGACTTGTGTCCTCCTTCTTGACCGGGGTGGGTGGGTGTTGGTGTCACAGGTCAGGCTGTAGCAGCAAGCAGCTCTGGCCCTTACAGAAGGTCCTATGAAGTGTTTTAGAGGTCTGATGGAAAGTGATGCTTCATCTGTAGTGACATTTTGTTCATACAGTTCTATTTTCTTCATGCAGATATACTGGGGGGGTTGGAGGAAGGGAAAACTTGCTGAGAGAGTATCGCTTGATGCCTTGAAGCATTTTTTCCTTGATAAAAAAGCTTTTTCTGTAAATTTTTCGGTTTTGTCACTTCTCATTTGCTGGGATTATGAAGGGTGATAATATGCTCTGTGTAACCTTCTTATGTGTATTTTTGTCTGGTACATTAATAGCCTCATTAATACGTGAGGAAAAGCAGGTTTCAACTTACTAGCTGCTGATCAGAATGTGGAAGTGGTATTTTTTTCTAAAAACTGTAATTCAAGGTTATGCATGTGCAAAAATAGCTTTAGGCTACAACAAATACTTTCTTCAGCAGGTCTAGCTCATTTTATTGACATATTGTTTTGTAAACTGCGGGTGACTTGCATTGTTCTCAACCAAAATAACTTGCATCAATCAACATAAGAGGGTAATTAATTTACATATTTTCATTGTGGAAGTGATCCAGACATTTTTACTCTGTGGTGCTAGACTTGAGAGAGGAAAACTGAAATAACATTTTGGGTTTGTAGTTTGTTTTTAAGTTATTCTTCATTTCTGATTGTGCTGGAGAAACCATTGTGACCTCCTTAAATTTGAGCTTGGCATAGCATTGAATGAAAATAAAGCAAGACTTATTTCGTCACTGTGTCGCACATCAGTACAGCCTTAATGAGATAAGGAGAGGGCAGCTATTGCATGCCATAGCAAAGCCTAGTCCAAAACACTTGCTAAGAACAAATGCAAGAGTTAACTATTTCCTCTCTCTACGAGAAGCTGAAGGCAGCAGAGGAGACTGTGGGAGATAAGGAGTCTGATGAATGTTTTCGGGGTGTGCCTGGCAACTCTCCGTATGCCACAAGTGAATGAAAATGTGTAGTGTATTGTCTTTGAATAGGCAAGAGCTGGCTCCTGTTTGTATGAGGCAGCAAAAGGTTTCAGAACCATCTGAACTTTTCCAGTCCACTGGTGAAGTAGTTGAAACAGCAGTTTCTGAATCTGATGGAACGCAGAGAATGGAGTGGTTATCGCTTTGGGTGGCTTGACAGGACGTGGCTTTTGGGGGAGTGTAAACTTGTGTCTCTAAAGGTATACCTCTCCTCCTCTGAACCTTGGCTGTTCTGTCTGCTTGATTATTAATAGCTGCTTTTTATTTTTTTTTTTTTTTACCTCCATAGGGTGATGGAGCAATGAGCCACGATGCTCAAAACTTCCATGTAAAGAGATACTACACACAGGCTATTCAGGCAAATCCAGTTTACCCCTAGTGTCCTTAAGAATAAATTCTTATAGTATTAAACCTGAAATGAGGTAATGCAGAAGAGTCTTCATTTTACGTTAGGCATTCTCTGTTACAGTGCCTGGTCTGTTACCAGCATATCATACATTGCCACTGTGACCTTAATTCCTCACTTTTAAGCACCACCTGTGGGGTAGTAGCACTGGAGGTGAGAAAGCTTCTCCTTGAGGCAGGGCATCAGTAAGATTTGCCTGACATCAACTAAGGATATTTTTGGGGAAAAAAACCAATCAAACAAACCACTTCTGTTTCTTGCTGTTTTTATTCTTTAAACAAGATTCCTGATAGTTTTCTTTTTGAGAACAGAGGAGCATTTCGGCTGATGATGTTGGCATTTTTAGTGGCTTTCTAGTGGTCAGTGTTGCATCACTGGTGCCAATTTTTTTGTCCTTCTGCGAGAGAGATGGCTTCTGTGATTGAACTATTGCTGCTGTTGAGATGAGGACTGGAATCAGATTTTCTGGGTTTGAGTTCTAGTCCTGAGATGAGGCTGACAGCAGCACCAAGCATAAGCAGCTTCTCCGTGACCACTGCTGGGAAGCAGCAGGTTGGCCCAGCTCACTGGTAACATCCCTGACTTCAGAGTCTGTTCTGCCTCCTGCTCGCTTGCAGTCCTGTGTCCCACTCCTGTGCCCACAGAGAAAACCCCTCCTTGCATGCAGTGATGTTTTCAGGCTGTGCTGGTGATGGCTCGGTGCCCGTGTTCTGCTTTCACTCAAGCTGGTGACCCTCCCACTTTTCATGGAGTACCAGTAAGCTCTCCAGAGCTTTCCTGCATTTTTCCCTGGATACATGAAAGAGTGAATGGATTTCCTAGTTTGCTGGCAAAGAATTGGAGAAGTGTTTGACCCAGCAATGAAAAAGTCCTTGTGACTATTCACTCAGGGACATGAAAGGCAAAGGAAACCACAAAAGGTTGTACAGACATGTGGGCATTGTGAGTGTGGGCACCTTGGCAGGACCGGGTTAGTCCCAGGTGCTCTTACCTGTGCTAACTCTGCTAGCTAGTGTCACGCTGATGGGAGAAATGCAGTTGGGCTTTCAGTAACTTGCAAAGATTGGAATCAGACTTTACTCTCTAACAGTCCAAATGTGTTCTGCTTTCCCTCCTTTCCATAAAACCCGAAGTGTCAAGGTACTGCAATTCGGATGCCTTTTTTGATTCAAGCCCATTTTCTCAGCCTGCTTACTTTGAATCAAGTGGTGCGGGGACTTGAACTTAGGCTGTCCTCATACCAGGTCAGTACATTTGTCTTTGCTCTGTGCTTAATTGATGTGATCTGCAAGCAAAAGAGAATTGGTGAGCTAATCTAGTGAAAGCTTGTTCTCAGAGCTTCAGTTTTTAATCTTTTCCTGGAAGACAAGTGATGGGTGCAGAGATGGTGCCAAATGCAGGGACCCAAACAGTACACCCACACTGGCAGAGAGCACGTTATCCCATCCTTGCTCTTTGTAATGACTTTATGCATTATGAAAATTCATGAGGATTTTATTTTCCTTTGGGTTAAGGAATTATCTGATCAGCTGTCTGTCATTCTGAGAGTGTCTGGATGCTGACAGTGTCTGGATGCAGTCTGTATTCCCTTTCCATCTCGACTCCTTTTAAAAGCTTCTGACTGGTATCCATTGTCCTGGCAGCATTCATGGGCTCTTTTTGGAGGGCACGCAAATGACTGAGGCCCAAAGCCAACTGGTGCAATGCTCACTGAGCACTGCAATGCTTAAATAGGCATGAAGGCTGGAGTTGTGTTGCCTAAACAGAGATATCTGCTGCCATGTTAGGAGCTTCAGGGTAGTACATCGTTGTTGGTTCAAAAGGGCAGGGATCTCTCAGCTTCCAAGATGCCTCTCGGGTCCCACCATGTCTCAGTGACTGGACAGATGAAACTCTCGTACGCTTCTGTTAGTTAAGTGATGACTTGCTATGTGAGGGGGATAAGCAGTGTAATGCTCCACAGTTTTTTTATACTTTCCTGACAAAACGGCAATTTATTTGATCAATTGTGCTATGACACAATCATATAATGGCTTTGCTTAGGAGGGCCATTGAAAGACCATCTAGTTCTAACCCTCTGTGCCATGGGCTAGGGACACTTTCCACTAGACCAGGGTGCCCAGAGCTCTATCCAACCTGGCCTTGAACACTTCCAGGGATGGGACATCCAGAACTTGTCTGAGCAACCTATCCAACATTAGCAATATCCATTTTTAAAGAAGTTGGAATATTGGGGGTTTTTAGGAGAAAGTGCAATAAAGGCAAGTTAAAGGTTGCAATGTATTGAAACAAATTCATTGTGATAAATTTCCTTGGGATGTGCTTGTATCTAGTTCTTCAATAGTGTACCATCACAGCAGGACAGGGGGTTGGCATTGCATGCATTGGCAGGTTCCACTATTTTAATTTGCTTCACTGTCATGTCTTGCAAACTTATCTCTCCTCTCACGCTATCCGGTGCATTTAATAACTGGATATTGTTAAAATAAATCTCAGCAAAGGGAAGGTGAAAAAAATAAATGAAAGGAGCTCAAAAAATAAATGAAAGAAGAAGCCGAATTTCCCTACGGTTGGAGTTATTTTGTTGGTTTTTTTCTCCCCCCATTTTGAAAACTATTAAAAAAACCCTCTACCTTAATCTGGCACTGTAGTAGGCATTTTGCATCTGGCCCCATGAGAACCCATCTCTAAACAGGTAGAATATGCAAATAAATACAAATACTGACTTGGATTCTCTAACTGCCTAGGATACCCAAGGGAGTGAAGCTAAGCCTGAATTCTTTTTTTTTTTTCTTTTTTCCTCAACTGCACAAAACTCCTTCAGCTCACAGGATCTACCTGTTTTCACCCTTCCTGAGTGGGAACTTCCAGATGCCATTTTAAAAACATTTCCAGGCAAGACTATGGAATCTTTCCTGAGATCTAAACTTCTTTTTCCCCACATTTATAAATATCTTCACAGACAAAAAGTACTGTAGCATTTAAAACCAGTTTGAAAGTTAATGGCTGAACTTGATGATCTTAGAAGTCTTTTCCAACCTAAATGATTCTCTGCTTTTATTCTTTTGGGGGATTCAGTTGTTGATGGGGATTCCATGTGGTGTATAGGGTTCTCGAGGAGGTAAGCAGTAGCTGCCACTGCCATGGAAAAGGAGGAGAAGCAGGAGAACCTCACAGGGTGACTCCCAGTTGCAGCATGGAGCAAATTCCTGGCCAGTTGGGTACTGCAACAGTACTCCTGTGATGCCTCATGCAGAAGGGGAGGTTATTGCCATTCCCAGTCCTCAGCAAGGAATTGTGCTTCCCTTGAATTCTCCTTGGCTTCAGTCATTCATATGACCCCGAAGGGGTGTTGTGACAAGTTCCTTCATGTGCAAGGGCAACATGAAGCTGGCTGGATTTCAGCAAACGCTGGTGCTGAGTGGTGCTTGTGTTGTGTATATACAGTTGCAGAAGGCTTTCAGAACAAATAGTCCACGGCAAAGCTGGTTTAATGAGCTGGAATGCCAATTGTAGCATATCCTACCCAATCTGGCAGCGTTCTACCGAGCTGAAATACCTTCTTTGTTCTTAAAATAGCCCCCACTGATTCAGATTTTAATTGCAGATATTACAGCTGTCAAAGAAGAGGAGAGGTGACCAGATGATTGTGTTGATAGTATAAATGGAAGATGGGGATATGTCGAGTTCCAGCCTCTAGATCTTCCTTCATTTAAGATGTGCCTGTGTGCTGCGGTGATTACGTGG
Source organism: Struthidea cinerea (assembly GCA_013397865.1). Taxonomy (NCBI): domain Eukaryota; kingdom Metazoa; phylum Chordata; class Aves; order Passeriformes; family Corcoracidae; genus Struthidea; species Struthidea cinerea. The sequence continues at coordinate 605,841 of VZTI01005947.1, forward strand.
GACAGAGGCTCTCTGTAATTAAGATGAACCTGAAGTGCGTTGTGCCTCATTATATCCACCATGCTGACTAAACTAGTCTGACAAATAAGCATGTAGGGCTACAAGGATTTCAGCACTAGTAATGGTAACAAATAGGCATAGATATTAAATACCTTGGTTAAAGCCTGAATCTTGATAAATGCGGATGGAATTTAGTAACACGCTGAGAGACTGTGATTCAGGAATTCATTTAAAACAAAAAAATAACTAAGGAGATGAATGAAATGAAAGGATTTTAAATTTTGGGCACCAGACTGCATGTTTGCATTGCCTATCAGTCAGCACTGGTCAGGGGTTGAGAACTCTTCTGAGTAAGTGAATTGAATCTGAGCGGGCTGACATGTTGCTGTTTTACTTCATTACAAGCCAAGTTCTCAAGTTTTCCAAGTTCATGGATCACCTTATGGAAAGAGGCATGATAGGTTGTCTTTGGTTTGTATTTCTGCATTTCTGGTGCTGAGGACTGATTTTTAGCTAGATGAAAAGGTGCCTGGCAGGTTCCTCAGACTGCAGGAAAAGATCATGGGTGTAGGGTGAGACCCTCCACCTTCGCTGATAATGGACTCGGGAAGGAGGGAAGAAAATAGCAAAGAGCCTCCAGACTGAGTCTGCAGCTCAGTGCAATGCTGACTACACAAACTGACACTGTGATTCTGTCTTTGGGCCTTTCACTGTTCTGGGCAAGGGAAGGTAGTCTCCCTTAGAGGGGAGAGGGAGCTTCTGCCAGCCTTGGGAGATTTCTGCAGGGAATATGGGAGAATTATGGATGGATGGTAGCACACCTTGGCAATCTTTTGGGGTTCACTATTGTCCCAGTGTTGCTGTCATAAGAAGTTTTCCATTACGTCTCTTACGTTTAGTATTAATCACATTAGCTACACTATGAAGGATCAGGTGAGGGGCTGATACATGCTGCACCTAGCAGATGTGGTCCTTACAGAAGTACGGGATTTTCTTACCCATTCATGTTGTGAAAGGTAATACCCTTCATGGTTGTTGAAGGTTTAATTATGCCTTTGCAGCATTCTGATGTGCCTGAAGGGATTTTGCTGGAACTTATCAATAACACCAACAAAAGCAAGGTACAAGATGGAGAATGTGATTTTGTTTGTGTGTTTTGCTTGAAGTACTGAAGATGGAGGGGCAGATTGTTGCTTCAGGAGAACTGAAAGCTTTTTCTTTTACTCTGGTGCATATTACTTTGTAAACACAGTAATAAAATCAATTTGAATTTTTTTTCTTCCCCTGTATGTGTGATGGGGGTGTTCTGCTCCAAAGATACAGACACTGGCTTATGTGTGTTATTAAAGAAAACGTTGGTAATGGACGCTGCATTGTATGAGGGGAGAGGCATGTGAGTCCTCTGGGTGCCCTGTGATGCCTGTCCTGGTGGCAGGATACTTAACTCCCACTTAATTTTGTTCCTTTGCACTTGGTTGATGGGAAAGGAGAAACAAGATGAGCTTTCTTCTCTAAAATATTGACTGTTTTGTCTTTTAAAAGTGGAAAGCAGAATTGTTTTAAGGTTCCAGGAGCCATTTGAGCTGCCTTGCAGCCTTACCCAGGAGAACAGTAGAAGGTGATGGTACACTGGTAGGAAATTACTGGCAATAATTATCTTGAGCTAGCCTGTGTTAGTGGAGTTGGAAGAATGAATGTGTATACTTTCTGGCTGTCCTGTGTTTTTTACTGGCTTTTTTTTTTTTTTAAATAGCTTCACAGTAAGTTTTAAGACATTACATCAGGGCCTTATCCTGGCCATTGATTCAGGGAAATCCTTCCGTTGAGGTATCAGAGATTTCACTTCCCTGAAGAGCTTTACAAACCCAGCATTTTATTAAAGGTGAGTAGCAGACATTGCTCCATATCCTTCTGATTGCTGTGTATGTTCCACTCACCTTTGTTGCATGGAAAATGGGAGGAACATCTCAACATCTCATATGTTTACACCATTTATGAGCAAATGATTTAAAAGCAAAAGATTTGGAGGAGGTAGTGTGAATGGAAGCTGGGAGCTTAAGGAAGTTGCACCTGATGACCAAACCCTGTCATCTTGCAAGCCAGAAAGTAGGCGTTGTTTTTCAGACAAACCGAAAAGAACCACAACCCTACATCCCACTCTCAGACGGAACTGAAAGTAGTAATGAAAAAGGTATTTATTCATGGTCTGTTTGAACCAGCACAGGGAGAAGATTACTGAGGCTAGGTGGTACTTCAGTCTATCGGGTGGAGGTGTGTAACACGACCCAGTGTTCTGGAAAGCAGCACTAAAGGAAATAAGGAACACTTGAATTTTTCTTTTCACAGTGAGTGCAACGAATGATTAGGAAGAGCTCATCTAGAAATGCGATGCATGGCTGTCAGCTGCTTTCACAACTGGGTGCCTCTCTGAGAGGTGGTGTAGTTCAGTTCAAAATGCTGCACTAGATCCAGGAGCCGATTGGCCTGAGCTGAGCAGTCAAGCAGTGTGCTCTTGACCTTAAATTCTGTAAGGCACTCAGATCACTTGTGTGTGGGTGTATTTTCAATATATTCATTTAAAGTTTTTTTTAATAATTATAAAATGGGAATTGTCTCATCGTGAGGAGGTGGTAAGTTTAAATGGATGAGCCTTGTGGTTTTAATTTGATGTATTTTTTAATACCTGCTTGTCCCCAGCATGCTCAGTAGTAGTGTTTGCTTTCCTTCTTGACCACCAGTTGGACTGCTGGTGGTATTGCTTGCATTAGTGTGCTGGATAAACACTTGAGGTGCACTCTCTTTGAGGAAAAAGCGTTCTGCATCCAGGTGCTTATTTAATGCAAAGTGAGGCTGAAAGATTAATCAGATAATTACGTTAATAGCATAGTGTTCTTTTTAAGAAAAGGATTGTGGAATACCAAGATAGTATTGCTCAACACGTCCCTATGCGGGAAATGGAGGAGGAGTTCTTCAGGGACTCTGCTACCCTCAGTGGGTATCAAACTATCAAAATATTAAAATAGCTTTCAGTGCATGTGGACCAGGATAGTTAGGCGCAATGTTTGGTGGGATTTATGACTGTTTCTTTTTCTGTAGTCATAGGAGGAAAGAGAAAACATCTAAAGATCAATCTATTCTTGTAAGACTGGGAGGAGACTTCCCTTCTTATTCCCCTGTAATTTAATTTAATATTATGTGGAGGTGCTGGATTAGGCTTGCCTTGGAGTTAACATAAAAGACCCCCATTTGTCCTGGGTTTTAATCTGTATAGACTTGAAATTTTTCCCCGGGCTGCAAGGCTAAGTGGTAAATGGTAATGCAGGGAAATACTGTCATCAGCCTTCAGGAAAGGCTGTCTGGCCAGCTCATCCTTCCCAAAGATGAATGAGATTTGGGATCTGAAAATGGCCAGGTCTCCGTGAGCCTGAGTTCAAACCTGCCCAGACAAAGGACAGGCATTTTTGCTATGCAGAAGCTGTTGTAGCAGGAGCACGTCTGTGCAGATGGGCTGAGCTCACCACCCTCTTCAGCCAGTGGACTTGCTCTGGTCTGGAGGATGTATCACTGGGATAGCAGTGCCCAATACATGCCTGAAAATGCCCTGCTCAGCCCAAAAATGCCCTGCTCAGAGGTGATGTAGGCACAGCGAGCTCCTGTTGCAGGACCAGCTTCCTGCTACTTGGAGGAGGCTTGGCTGTCTGGTGTGGGGTCTGCACAGCTGGTTTGGAGATCCTAATGTGAGCTTTCAGCCCACCTAGTCATAGTTGTGTGCTTGATGTTGGGCTCAAATCCATACTTGGGCGCCCATTAGGTCATTTCAAAACTGTGCTAAGCAACAATGTTCACAGCTTCTCTGGGCAACATGTTCCAGTGCTTCACTGCTCTCCGGATAAAGAATTTCTTCCTAACTAAACCTGATACAACCCAAATCTCTCCTCTTTTAGTGTAAAACAGCTCCCCCTTGTCTCATCACTATCTATCCATGTACGAAGTTACTCTCTGTCTTTTTTATAAGCCCCCTTTAGGTACTGGAAGTCTGCAGTGAGGTCTCACTAGAGGCTTCTCTTTTCCAGGCTGAACAATCCCAGCTCTAAGCCTCTCTTTGTAGCAGAGGTGCTCCAGACCTCTGATCATTTTTGTGACCCTCCTGTGTACTCACTCCAACAGGTCCACATCCTTCTTGTGGTGAAGATCCCAGAGCTGGATGAGGTACTTCAGGTGGGGTCTCACGAGGGCAGAGAATTGTCTCTGTCAACCTGCTGATCATGCTTCTTTTGATGCAGCCCAGGGTACAGGTGGCTCTCTGGGCTGGTTATGGCTTTACTGTGATGGCACGGTCATTTCTGTGACAGCAGGGAGGCAGCAATGGTCTCGGCACCGTAAAGGTCTTCAAAGGCGGAGAGGGTGTGCGAGAAACTTCAGTGCAGTCCCTTAGGGATAGTTGTCCCGACAGTTGCTGAGGGGAAAGAGGAAGAAACAGCAGTTCTGAGGAGGTGGGTGGGTTGCTGCCGTGCTGCCCAGGAGGGCTGTACCTCAGCCCCTTGCAGCAGCTGGAGCCTGGCATGGCGGAGGCTCCCTGGCAGAAGACATGGATGCCAGAGCAGTAGCCACTGTGTCACTGTTAGTCACACAGCGTGTGGCTGCCTGAAATCCCTCTTGTCATCGTTGTGAAGCTGAAATTCAGCGGCAGTTTCACAATGGCACAGTTCCCCGTGCGAGGGAGGGAAAGTAGGTCACAGACTGCCCTGCTGGCATTTGTTTGTATGGCCGTAGGGCTGTGCTGAGAGCTGAAGGCACTGAGGATCCAGCAGCCAGAATGTGTTTCTCACCCCTTTCCTTCATCTCTGACTCTGGCATGGGAGTTGACTGGGTAAGAGATGCTGTAAGGTTCGGTTGACTTGCCTGCTGCTGTTACTACTGTTTCAGTGGGCCCCAAAGGTTTTTGGTGTGACTGGGCACCAAGCGTTGTGCAGACTGGTCAGACTGGCCATGTGCCAAAGAGGAAGTGCTTCAGGTGGGCGAGCTAAAGCACACATAAAGCACAAGGGGCATTTAAAGTCTTGGCTGCTGAAGTATGTGCTTCATCTCTGTGTGCTTGACTTGCAGAAGGTGCTTCAGGATACCAATATAAGGCTTTCCAGCCCCAGAGGCAGGGAGAGCATAGCAGCACCTGCATTTCAGCAGTGTTACTGCATGATCAGTGGACACCCCCTGCTCCTCCTTTTAAAGCTGAGGTAGCCAGTGATTTGAGGGTTGGGATGGAAGCAAACAAAGTGGGGACCCAACCCTGTAACACAGAGTTGTACAGTTTGAGGCTTTAACATGACCAGAGTGTTGCAAAGACTGGGTTAATGCAGTTGTTATACAGATAACCAGAGAACTGTTTGGCAAACCCTTGGATGCGCAGCTGGAACTGAGATCTGCATTCACGCATCAGCAGCTGGAGCTCAGCAGAGTGGAGGATCTCCAGCCACACTGACCTGTGCTCCGTGGTGAGGAAGGGTTTGGGGCTGGTGCCCCTGGACACCTCTCCACCTGTGCAGTGTGAGAAGTGGACAGACTGTTTTTCCTTGCCCTGGCAGATGGGGACATCCAGAGTGGCACAAAAGGGAGCACAGATCAGGTTCTCCTCTGAGCACTGGCCTCCCAGTATTTTCTTGTGGAAGTTGTAATTTTCAGTGTAATATAAAACAGGGCCAGGGTGCAATTCAAGTACAATCTCCTGTGTTTATTCAGTGTTTTTCCATATTAGTTCCTAGCTCCATGTGGCTCAAATATGCAAACTACTTCAGAAATACAAAGAAATCCCTTTAAATGGTTTCCTGTGAGGGACGTCACTGGATTTTCTGAGGACTGTCCATCACTTACTAAAAAGTTAACTTAAACCAAACAAAACATAGTAGCTGTTTTTGACCACCACAACTCTTCAGCTGTTGCTTAGCTACCACTTGGCAATGACCTTTCCCAACAGAAATGATGTTGTGAGCCTCTAGGCTGAAAAGGAAAGAGCACAGAACACCCAAAGTCTTTGCTCTGAACTCAGTGTTTTCCATTCCCGCCAGGAGCTCCTGCATTTTATGCATGATTTCATAGAATCACAAAATCATAGAATCATTAAGGTTGGAAAAGACCTCTAAGATCATTGAGTCCAACCATTGACCCATGTCCACCACTTAACCATGTCCCTAAGCACCACAGTTACACATCTGTTAAATCCCTCCAGGGATGGTGACTCCACCACTGCCCTGGACAACCTGTTCCACCCTTTCAGTGGAGAAATTTTTCCTACTATCTAACGTCCCCGGAGCTTGAGGCCATTTCCTCTTCTATCGCTTGTCACATCAAAGAAAAGATTGACCCTCACCTTTCTAGAGCATCCTTTCAGGTAGTTGCAAAGAGCATTTGATAAAGCCATCAGAAATTGTGAGTGATAGTTAGTGGGATTCTATCTTAAATGGAGACTCTGGGTTTAGTTTCTGAGCCATCATTGCCTTCCAGTTGGTTCCTCTGTGGAATTTTGGTGCCATCAAGGTAAAAGCACTGACTTTCTGCAGGGTGTCAGAGCTGAGTATACCAACCTTCCCTGGCGTTTGGGTAGGAGGAGCAAACAGGCTGCACGTGGCAACCAGTATGGCACTCCTTCAGTCATGGCCCAGGCATTCCTTTGGTTTGGTGCTTCTTGCATCTAGAAAGAGTCTCAGAGGTTCTTCCCTGTGAGCCACGGGCAAGTGCTCCTCAGTGTTGGAGTCACTGGCTTCATAAAATGCTATTTCCATGGCCTGGAGGGAGCTTTGTGGGATTGTGCAAAGAGAAGGGCGGTCTGTGGTGTGTTTTTATTTATTTTTTCCATTTTCATGTTCTGAAAGGTAGACCTGAATTATAAGTACTGTTTTTATCAGACTGGCAGGTCATTTTTAGAGAGAAGGAGGAAGTTAGTCCATCCTGCATTGCGTACATTTCATTGAAGTTGTAAGTACTGATACACTAAGAACTCGAAGCTTGACTTCTTTTGGTTTCCTTAACTTTCAGTAATGCTTCTGAGGTAGATTCAGCCCATAATGTGCACTTGTGTCTCTTGTTCTCTTGGATCGTGTTCTGAACTGAGGGCAATCTTCTATTTATTTTTCTGGGAGAAGGGGAGTGGTTTTGTTTTCAGTGGAGTGTAACTCTCATTCCCGGTCAAAGCCAGTTCAGCTGCACAGGTATGTTTGGGCACACAAGGACCAGTAGTTACAGACCCAGACAAACAGCCTGTGCGGCAGAGAAGGCAGGAGGTGATCCTAATGTTGCAGATTTGGCCCCTGAACAGAGGCTCCCATTATCTAACTATGGAATAGCTTCATTTTGAAGCCCAAAGTCAGAAATCTTCAGCTTGTGTCAAAACCAGTGAGGGGAAGAGACGGAGGCTTTATCCCGGCTTTCTGTATAAGCCGTCAAAAGTAGAATTTCATAATATGGATGCTATAGCCTACGCTACATTTTTTGGATAGGTTATGTAGAATCCAATGGCCTCCTATTCTGAAATGCTAAAGAACAACAGATCGTAATGAAGTTATTAAGGAATTGAATTTCCATACCTTTGAAAATAGAATTGTGAGTTAAAAAACTGTTTTTTGGTTAAACGTCATCCCTAAGGAAACCCACAATAAAAATTGTCTTCTCCACCATTCGTGGTGGTCCTTGCTTCACTTCTTTTACAGATTTGCTGGGTCCAAGGAATAGCAACCTTGCTGCTTTAGATTGATTGTAATGAGCGCCATAACTGGACCTGATCTAGCAAAAGAATTAGATAGAAAATTTATGTGATCATCAAAATTATGCTAATGGCAGCTTGAGTGATGAAACCTAAGAAATGCATTGGAATTCATTAGGTTTTGTGCCACTGTGAAAGATGCCAAAAAACATTAGTAAAGAGTTATTTAGTTCAAGTTTTGTGGGTGAATGCTAAGCAGTTTGAATAGTGAGAGGAAAGCAGTCTTGTTATTTTAGGGGAGTCCAGTGGTAGTTTATTACAGAAAAGGGAGAGTCAGGGGAACAGCAGTTATATAATTTTTTATATCCTCAAACTTTGACACTGCACTTTTTCACTACAGTATTATCCCAGAAAATCAGAAGGTGGGATCTCCAGAGGTTTTTGTGAAGGATTGTGTTTTTGAAGAAAGGTAGAGTTGGAAAAGATGCAGAAAATTAAATACATTAAAAAGTTCTCACTTGTTAAGCCGCTTTGCAGATAGTTTTAGAAGACAGCAGCGAGGTTCGAGTTCAGACTCTAGCCTCAAGCTGCTTAGGTGCTACTGTGTTTGATTTCTCATCTGCTGCCAGACAGATGTCCAGGGCACAGAATGAGTCAGAGCTTTAGCTGAAATAGAATATGTGAGATCTTGGTCCTGTGAAATTAAGAAAAAAGTTTTAAACTCTATATAGTGGATGGTTGCCTGATCACTTTCATTTATGAGTGATAACAGTAATAGCACTGCTTTAGAGGAGAACAGCATTTCAGACTGTTGAAGGCTTGTGATGGCAAGCTGCTGGGGGCTCCCTTTAGCTGTATGCCGAACCAGAGGGAAGGACGTTGATCAGAAGCATTGCCAATAGCCCTGTCCAAAATGCCCTGTCCCTCCACAGGACCTGACAGCCCCACCTCTGCTTGGCACTCGATGAAGAGCTTCCTCCTGACCTGCTGCCTGGGGGTGCAGTCTCACATCTCCCTGCAGACCTGGTGGGGAGATGTCCTTTTGGGTTGCGCTTGAACTTGTGTCTCGGGCACTGTAACTGCTGGTGGTGTGAGCCCCGCTGTGCTTAGAGAAGAGGGATGCTCTGCCTGGCTGGAGGAGTTCCCAGTTAAAGAAGAGTACATACAAGTCTGTGCCAGTGAGCTCAGTGAACGGTGAAGGAGGATGCAGGGGAAGGGCGCGCAGGGCTGGCAAATGTGCGTGTTGCAGTTTCTAAGTGTCAGGTGAACTCTCAGGCTTCCAGAGGGTAAGTCAAGGTGGTGACTGGCAGTGCGTTACTTTCCCAGCTGTAACTTGCTCTGTGTAACTCCTTAGTAAATACATATCCCTCTCACTGAGAGCTGGCAGGGGAGTGACCTGCCCTTTAATCTCAGTGTAGCAAAATACACAAGAGCACTTAGAAACACACTCTTAATTTCCCACCTCACATTCTTGCACAGGTATGCTTTTAATTATGTCTGGCTTTTTTTGAAAACATTTAGCTGCCCCCGAGTGACCCAGGGATTAATTTTTCTAACCTGAATCAATACTAGCTATATGGAAAGTACTGCTGTCCTGCCATGCTACTGGAGTGAGTGGGCTGTCCTGCAGGCTGGGCTTCATCTGGCTGAACATCAGTATTCATGAGATGGCAGTGTAGTGTGAGCCAGGCACACCATCCTCCTCTCTCTCCCTTGAGGAGAAAGAAAGTTGGTACCAGCAGTGTTTTGTCCATTCTTTTGAGGCATCTTTTTTGACATGGGATGCATTGGCTTGCTGAGGTGCTGGTTGCTGTTCCCTGATGAGGTTGTTCCCCAGGACAAGCCTTACCATGGGTTGATTTTAAGTGAGAGTAATTCATGTCTGCTAAAAACTGTTTGGTTCCTTTGTGTTGGTTTGAACATCATGGAATCACAGAATCCTAGAATCATTTGGGTTTGAAGGGACCTGAAAGATCATCTAGTTCCAGTCCCCCGCTGTGGGCAGGGACACCTTCCACCAGACCAGGTTGTTCAGGGCCTCATCCAACCTGGTCTCAAATATTCCAGGGATGGGGCATCCACATCTTCACTGTGCAATCTGTTCCAGTGCCTTGCCACCTGCACAGTAAATAATTTCCTTGTAATATCTAATCTAAATCTACTCTCTGTTTAAATGGTTTTGAATGGAGAATAGGTGGATAGTTTTTTATACAGTTCTCGGATGAGAACATGCCTGAAAGTTTTGTTTCTTTACTGGGTGACCTCATTGGTGGGAGTACAGCAGTCCCCAAAACACACTGCCGTGTAGAAAAGACCTCAGCTTGCTTTAAATGATACACTGAGAACTAGCTTCAGTTGAGCAATGGCAGCATGGAGCTCAGCACAAGCTGATTTTCCCCGCTGCTTGTCTGCACCAAATGTCTTGGCAAATAGTACAGACATACTTGTAACACTTTTGGAAGAAGAGTGTTAAACATAAAATTACTCTGATTAGCTGTCTTCTGTCTTTTCTTAGAATCACATGGTGATTCTCCCCCTCCATGTTTTCACTTGGTATGTACTTGGGCATAGAAGAGTTCGTGTCAGAAATCAGGATTAATGGGTTGAATGTCTTAAGTTTATATAAACATTATATTCAGTGTATTCAACAACTTCGATTGTTTGCTGTCCATTATTTCCTCTTTCTTAGTCCATTTAATTAGTTTTTTTAAGGGTTTATTCTAATACCCATGTCTGAAATATAAATATTAGTTTCCCTTTTTCCTTTTAGGCCAGCCTAAATTAAGAGGCCTGATTTCACATGAAAAGTTTGTTGTAAAGATGGGTAGGATGGAAAACCATTTTCTTCCTGGTATACACCACATTGCTTTAGGATAACTCATACTTCTGCAGTTCAAGAAACAAGATTTTATTTATATTGATTTAAGGAAAAGCTTAGGGGGTTACATTTGCATATTTAATGTAGTTAGAGTTTCAGCTATTTGCATTAGCAATTGCTTCAACTCCAGTATTAATAAGGCAGGTGCTTTTGTATAAATAAAAAACGAAAAAAAAAGAAGCAAAAAAAAAAAAGAGATTAGTGCCACAGGTTAATTTTTGTATAGAGGTAATGACTTCCAGCCTCACAGTAACACTCAATATTCCCCTAGTGATACCTCAAGTCAGGAAAGAAATTAACTTCTGTGTGTTAAGTTGGCAGTGGCAAACAAAATTGAAGATGAAAAGAAAATGAAGGGGCGAGGAAAAAGTGTCAGTTCCTCAGCACTGCCACAAGGAACACTCAAGTCTAATTTCAAGATTTGGTTGTTTCCTTTAATGCTCAACAGAAGTGAAAAATGCTATGACAGCACTGGGCCTTATGGAAATCCCTTTGAAACTTGTGGGACTTAGATTAGGCCTATCTTTTATTAGTCCTATTTTTTTTCTCTTTTAAAGGTTTTTTGGCTTTTTTTTTCCCCCAGAAACAAAGAGGCAAGATAGGCCTGCTAAAGGGGCGTGTTACAAAACATTGGGATCTTTGGGCATATGAAGATCTGCCTTACTTAATGCATCCTTTTGTTTTAATGGAGTTTCACTGGGTGATGTAGATTAAAGCTACTCCTGCGCGGAACTACCTGAAGTCTTTTGCATTAATGCAGTGTCAAGTGCCCACTTAGGAGGAAAGCCTGCAGGTGTTTCATTTTGCACCTCCGTGCTTGTGGTGTGTTTGTGTAGCAGCCAGAAGAAGGTGAGGACTTGGATATGTTCTCCCAGCAGTGCCTTGGAGCTTTCCTCCCATGGAGCTAGAGTGGACTTGGGGAAGCTATCTGATCTCCAGTAATGCAGTGACTGTTTTCCCTTCTTTGGAAACAGAGCAACTCTCTTAGGGCATAGGAAGGAAGCCAAAAAGTCAAATTGGCTGAGAACAAATAATGAAATTAGCTAGTGCTGTTTCCCTGACAGAGCTAATAAATGGGGCAGAAAATCTAACAAAAACCACAAATGAAGATGGGGTTGTCTACGCTTTTTTTAAGAGTGTGTGTGTGTAATATATATATATATTTCTATTTCTCTCTCTCTCTCTCTATATATATATATGTGTATTTTTTTTAGGAATGTTGACAATGTCGTTTAAAAACAGTTGTGTGCTTTTGGAACTTCTGGTTCTTGCCACTGCAAATTCTTCTCCTGAATTGTTAAGAGACCCACAAAAATATAAGGAGCTTGGCATTGCTCTTTAAATGGGCAGGATCTTGCAAAGAGTTCATTTCTCTTGCAATGCAGTTAGTTCTATTTCTGTCATGTTCAAATCCTCTTTGACCAGGAATATTGAATTAGAGCTGGCTGTGGGTGTTAAGTGTCTCCACAGATACCTTTGCTTGTGTTGAAGAAAGGAAAGAAGGCTTGAGGATGGATGGTCCTGTCTGTGTTTATGTTTCCTGGGGAGGAGCTGTCCTGCACCCAGCTGGCTGAACAGGAGCTGAGGAGCTGGCATGACGTTTAAATCAAGGTGCTTGTGCTTGGCAGGAGCATCTTGCTAGACAAAAACCTGTTGCCACTTGTGTACTGTGGCTTAGAGAAACAAAACAGAATGGCCCAGAGGAGTGAATGCTTCTCAGACGGCTAACCACCAAGCATGAAAGTCCTGCTATATAATTTGAGGCAGCCAAAAACTGGTGGCTGCCATTGGCTATGCAAGGGCTGAGGGCAGGAGGTGCAAGGGAAAGCAGGTGTTGCATGCGCTTGGGTTTCTTCAGGTCCAGCCTTTAAAATCTGTTGCTGCTGAGCACGTGGTGTACTTCATGTGAATTGTGCTAGTATATGCTTGGCCCTTGGGACCGATTGCTATGTAAATGCAAATTATTTAATTAACATTATTGTTTCCGTTTGCCATAATATGATTTTTATGAGCATTTCTAGATTAAAGTTCACTTTAGAAACATAGCAATTGCTTCCAAATTGCTTGGCTGTGCACTGCATTTTAAACCCCCTTAATGCAGTAAGGAATCCTTATCATTCCTTAAGCATCAGAGGAGCAGCCAGAAAAAAAAATATAACCAATTTGTGTAAATATAACACTTCAGAAAGCATAACAAAAGCCCTGTTTGTTTTGACATGGCAGAACCAGTAATTCATGACTGGTAACAGGACAAAAAAGTAAATACTTAGAGAAGAAATTTCTCTGGTCCTTAAATCATAAACACAGTTTTAGCTGAATTTCTTTTTTTTTGGTCTTCTTTCCTTTATTTCCTTCCCACATCATCCGTAGAAGTTCCGTATTTGCCGAAAGTTATGATGGTCTTCCTTCTGTGTGGCAGATATGAACGGAAGATAGATGTGCTGCCCGAGGCCCTGGCGTGTGGCACTGGTCAGTGGTGTGACACTGGCTGGTGTGCAGGATCCCGCTGATAACCCAGACAGAATGGTGTGGGCAGTGAGGGTGGAAGCTCTCGCACGCCTGGAGCTTTGCCAGGAGCTGCCTGTGTGAACACACAGCTTATTGCTTGGTGCTTTTTTGTTCATTTCCATGGGCGGGAGGATAGCTCACAGATCAGTTGAAACACCTTTGGAATAGGAATGTATTGTTCTGGACTGTGGTTTGTCTTGTAAAGTTGTTCACGGTGAAAAATTTGAGAGCAATCCCCTGCTTCATAAATGTGAAAAAGGAGAAGTGTTGGACAATGTCACATTGCTTTGCCCTGTGACAGAATGTTCCCGGAGTTTGCAGCTTTTACAAAAGTTGTTATTTAAGTTCCTGCAGTCTTAAGACTAACCCAATTACATGCCAGTGCATGGAATTCCAAGCAGAGGAATGTTTCCGTAGCCAAATTTTTCTATCCTTCTGTTGAATTTTAGCCTGCATTAATTTAGCAAGGGGTTGGGAAATGTCTTTAATATTTACTGTCTTCTACTGGTTTGTGTTTGGGGCTTGTTTATTTAGGTGTTTAGTTTTTTTTTAAATGGTAGCAGAGCACAAGCTTGTTGGGTGGCTCACATTGAAGGCACAAAGCAGGCGAAAGTACTCAGTACTTGCCAGTGAATGTAAAGAAATACATGTACAGAGGAATATTCAGTAAGCCATGGATTTTTGCTTTGAAAGGGGAAAAAGGTGTCCTGTTACTCCCAGCCTGGCTTTTCATTGCTGGGTCTGAGCAGACGGTCTGTAGCTGCTACCACTTCCCTGCACACCTCTGGTGGTACTACAGCTGTTGATATCTGTGCAGCTGGAACTTCACTCCTTGGTTTGGGTCTCTCCCCATCCGCCTGTGGCACCATGAGCAGTTGCATGGGGCTTGTGAGAGTCACTGGCTATGCTTCTGTGCTCAGTGTAAGCACATGGAGGAAAAAATAAGTGTATAATTCGTTCCTTGGCCATAATCTGAGGTTTCGCTGGTAACAGTAGCAGATCAGAATTTGCCAGTCAGAAATGGTGGTACTAGCTTACAGCATACCTTTAATCTTTAATTTGCATCTACAAGGCTGGCATGTTTTTTACCCTTCCATCAGTTGACATATGCAATGGTTTAGGTTCCTGATTAATGGTTTACCTCTGTGCCTCCAAGTGCCAACAAAAATCTACATTGCAGAAGTTTACCAAGTACTTTTGAGTGTTGGTGAGGAAATCTACATACAATTCAACCTCTTGTACAGGGCACACTGCCGACCTGTGACTTCTTTCTGTTTTTGG
>VZTI01005947.1:620220-760986 GCA_013397865.1 Struthidea cinerea
GCGGTGTGTCTGGGGGTGGGGCCTGCTTTCAAGAGCAGGCTTCGGTGCAGTAAACAGAAAAGACCGGGTTCGAAGTGATTGTATTTTTTATTTTCAGTCTCTCTTAATCCTGCTTGGGGAAGGGAAGTGGAGAATGAAGTGTTTGATTGGGCACGGGCTAGGCAGGTGGCTGGAGTGCAACGTAGTGTTGCAGTCCTTCCCTGGTCCCTGCCACAGGGATCACCCTACCTGCAGCAGCCCCAGGTCACAGCGTGTTGGCTGAGTATTTCAGTTCTGAGCTGGGTCAATTAGAAGGTTCCTATTAGGCTGGGGTGAGATCAGGGGTTGAGTTTTCTTGCAGCTGCAATGCCCTTTGGTGTATTGAGAGAGACAGAATAAGGAAACAAGAGTGAGACACAGTGTATTTTTAAATGGACTGGAAATACAGAGGTGGGTCCTTGCTCCCCAGCCTGCACTGGGCACTGCCCTGAAGTCAAACTTCTGTGCAGAGGGGTGTTTAATCTGTGCACACAGGCATCTGGGGGGAAAAAATTGCTGCTCTGTTCCCTCCCTCCCCACCTCCTCAGAGAAATTTCATTCATAGCCAAGATGTCCAATTGGTTGATTTATGATGTGAGGGGTATTTTTTAATTTTTTTTTTCTTCCCTTAGCTTTTCTCTTAAAAAGCCAGCTGAGTTCAGTTCTCCCAAGGCAGGAGGAACATTTTCTGTCAGTTTGATTGATCTGTGAATAACTCTGATGTTCCAAAGCATAATGTTAATAGAGTTTGTGGCATAAAGTCATATGAAGAAAATCTAAAAATAAAGAGCAGCTTGATTAACTTCCACAGCCTAAAAAGAGCACTGCTTGTGGAGCGGCCAGAGACTGGCAGTATTTGGAGAGGAGTTTTCTAAAAGGGGGAGCTGGAAATCACTGTGTCTGGAAATGGGACTAAATTGTCTTCAGAATAGTTTCTTTTAATTGAAACCAAACGGAAAGTTTTCTTCCTGGGAGAGTGCCAGTCAGCTGTGGAGCCCATGCTATGTTGCTGGCAGTGCCTGGGCTTGGCAAGGGACAGCTGGGAGGAGAAGGCAGGAGGCTCCAGACGTGCTCACTGCCCCTGGAGGCCCCCATGGGCACTCCCAGACAAAGTAAACCTGATCATTTGCATGGTGCAAGACTCTTTACTGATGCTGCTGGATTTGTCTTGTGGTGGTTTTGGTCATGCTCCAATGCCTGACAACCTCTTTTAAGCGAAGAAATTTTTTTTTTCCTAACACCTGATCTAAACCTTCCCTGATGCAACTTGAGACCAGTTTCTCTTGTCTTGTCGCTTGTTCCTTGGGAAAAAAGACTGACCTCCACCTGTCTGTAACCTTCTTCCAGGCAGAGACACAACTGGGCTGGCGGATCTTGGTGAAAGAGAAATTCTGTCATCTTGGTGAGCAGGATCAAGACCTGAGTGCTGAAATTGTGTCTCTTTCTCACTTCCCTGTCTCCAGAATCCAGAGGGAGCACGTGCAGAAACGCCAGGGCAGGTCACAGCCATAGCCTGACCTGCAGCCTGAGGAGACCTGTCACCTGATGTGCTCTCCCGGAGACAGGGAATGCATACTACGTTGAATCCAGGCAGGATAGTGATATTTTTCTGAGAGCAAGCCAAGGTTTTGTGCTCTTACTCAGAGCTGGGAACCTGTCAGGAGCTCCCTGGTGTCTGGGAAGCCCTGTGCCTGTGGGGAGGTACAGGCATGGAAGAGGGGCTGGGTCTCTTAGGTGAATGACACCCACCCACTAGAGACCACAAACCTCCTCTTCTACTTCCCTCTTCTGTCCATGCCTACTGCTGTTAGTAGCAGGATCCCACACAGCAGGTTGAGGGTGACATCTGAGCCATTCCTGCTTATTAACAATGTTCCCTACATGGCTGGAGCTTGTCCTCTTCAAGTGCCTGGAAGTTTTGTGTGGGTGACCCTCTCCAGTCCAGATGTGAGTCCCCCTAATGTCCCTCATGAGAGATGGATGGGTTCCATATGCCATGGCTGTGCTGGCCACAGTGAGGGCTTGGCATCGTCAGCTGGCAGTTTTGGTCCAGGAGCCCTCCCCTCTGGACAGCTCTGGCTGAAAGCTACCAGGAGGAGGGAAGGCCTTTACTTGCTATTTTTTCTTTTTCCACCCCCACCTCCTCTCTAAGTCCATAGTCTCATTCTCTTAAAAATCCTTTAATAATTTTATCCAAACCAAGTGGGTGTTTTTGGTTTGTTTGGGATTTGTTTGTTTGTTTATTGTTATTATTTCTGGATATAAACTCTCCAGGACTAGTTGTCCTGTGCAGTCAATAGGGAAGTTGTAAAGGTTTTCTGAAGATGCGCTAAGACCATACCTTACTGGGACCATGTGGTAGAAAGGCTCATGACCTGATGACTTGGGATACCGCTTTCTGTCATTCCTTGTCAACCTTTCCCTGTGTTTATATGGTTTTTTAAATAGCTGGGCGAAAAGCAAGCTCAACCAACCAACCAAAAGCCAGGACTGGAAAAACTCTTCAGCTTAGAAAAAACTGCACGTGCTTGGAAACCATATGTGGTTTTATTTGAAACAAAACAGAACAATCACAGTTTATCTGGAGGAGGTTTTTTTTTTTTTTTTTTTAAATATTGAACCTGTTTTGTCTGTTTAAAGACTTGTAAGACTGGTAAGGAATCATATCTTGTGACTGCTGTTTTCAATTTTTAAGACGCTGTTGTAAGGGTGTTAGGAAGTGTCCTCTGTACCTTTCCCTTCCAAAGGAGCCCCATTCTCCAAGTAAACTGTGTATAAAATGAGGTCTGTGACTGATGTGCATCCCCAGCCAGTTTGTGGTTTCATGTTAATGATACCATCTGGGTAGGGCACCTCAGTCCTTGGTGGCCACTTCAAGTCTGATTGGGAAAGCACTGGATCGAGGTTGTTACCAGGGGATGCAATTCTGACCAACAGGAGATGCATGGAGCAGAAGAAGAGTTTGAGATCCTTTTCCTAAAGGAAAGATAAAATTTTGTTCTTGTTGGCCTCATCATCAGAGACTCTCTGTTGTGTCAACCGGAACAGAGGATGGATCCCCACTGAGCACTAGATGTTTGACTGCTCTTGTACCAAAACGAAGGCAGATGCATTTGAAGAAGTTTGTATGATGACTGCTTGCTGTTTCTTCTGGCTCTGAATTTATTGTTCATCAGGGTTAAATTCATAAAAATGCATAAGTTGCAGATGGAAAAGTGATAGAGGAAATGCATCACTCAAATATGTGCAACTGACTTCAAGGGAAAAAGCCACTCAGTGGAAAAGATAAGAAATGTTCAAGAGTTTTCGTGGAAGAGAAGAACCCTAGGTATCTCTACCAAGGCCAGGTTGAATGAGGCTTTAAACAATTTGGTCTAGTGGAAGATGTCCCTGCCCATGGCGAGTGAGTTGGAACTAGAGTGTCTTTAAGATCCCTTCCAAACCAAACCATTCTATGATTCTGTGAGGTATTTCACTATTTGAGTGATAAGGACAGGAAGATTTGTGGCTGGCTGAGCAGACTGAGATAGCGATCTAGTACTGCATTGTGTTTTCTTATGATATAGGATAATGATGCATTATCTTTCACTTCAGGAAATAATGGCTTAAAAGGTTTTTGAGCAAAGAGGCTGTTGACTGTAGAAATAAAATTAAATGGAAGTTAGATGAAACTGACTGGAAGAGATCCTGAAATTTAAAAGGGCTATTGTAAAGTAGGTGTTGGCACTTTTTCAGTGAGGGTGTGCTACCCTGTAGCCTTTTTTTCCTAAATTAGAGGTTGCATGTGCCAGTAGAAATTGAGTAGAAGCTGAGAGCTGCTGCCTTTTTCAGAGTCCATAGAATGCTACAAGGTCCAGCTTTGGGCATGTCCGCTGGAATGTTTGGGATTGGTCCTGGGAGGTTTGTACTGCACACTGCCACTATCGGTTGTGCAGAACTCTGTGGTGCTCAAAACAGATGGACTATGGAATAATTTACTGTTTCTTCACAGATTAGTCTTGATAAAGTAGATGTCCCACACTTCATGCCTTTGTTTCTAGCAGGCTCTGAGTTTTATGCCTGTCCTATTTCGGATAGGATATTACCAAGGAAGATGGTGAAAAGGTTGTGCTTTGACTCCATGGTACTCTGAGCCCTCTCAGAGTAGCATCGCTCACCCACCATGGTGGCATTTATCTGAATGTATTGCTGGTGTGGTGAACAATTTATGGGAGATGTTATTAGCACCTTGTAAATCCCAAGGACAGCTGAACACAGCCTTTTATAATCTATCATACAATAGCCTTCTGTTCACGAAAGTGTGGAAATTGTTGGTTTGCATGTAGACTTCCTTATTTAAAAACAATCTCTGGTTTGGTAAATGTCATTGTTATTTTTAATCAAATTAAGCTTCCTTTACGCTTTTTGCAATCTGCTGTTAAGAAAAATCCACCTTTATTAAGCATTCTTTCTTAATACTTTCTCAATCTTCATGGTCCAGAGCACAGCTGGGGAGGAACAAGAGAAGAGAGTTAAAAGTGGACACTTTCTCCTAACTACTCCACTTTTCTTTTTAAGAACTTTTAATGAGAAGCCTTCATTTTTCAATAGCAACCCGTGTCTTTTCTTTTCCTGCATTCATTTCTCCTGGTCAAAGTGTGCCATTAAAGAATAATAATGTTCCTGGCATTCTGCGTATTTTTAAATGCAAAGAAATGGTGGGACTGAAGAATAGCATGATTGTAAAGCTTTGACTCTCTTTTTAGGTGCACATGCATTTGATAGTGCAAAGTCTGATCTATACTTACAG
Source organism: Struthidea cinerea (assembly GCA_013397865.1). Lineage (NCBI taxonomy): Eukaryota > Metazoa > Chordata > Aves > Passeriformes > Corcoracidae > Struthidea > Struthidea cinerea. The sequence goes on from VZTI01005947.1 coordinate 625,028, forward strand.
CTTTCTTATATCAGCTGGCAGTCCCTTTGAAGGGACACTTGTCATTTTTCATTTATTTTGTTTGCCTCTGCCTGGAGGCAGCATGTACTAAAAATAATAATAAGTGCTTCCACCAATGCCTGATGGAGCAGCTTAGCAGGTTAGTCATCAGATGTAGAAATACCTGGCATTTTCAAAAATTAGGACTCGAACGCCTCTCAGGATCTGTCTCCTCAATACTGGTGTTACTGTTTCATTAGGTTGGGATTTTTTCCTGCAGCATATGAATCCTGATCAGTCCAGGAGCCTTCAGTGCTGGGTTTCAAAGCATCTCTAAGTCTTGTGGAAATGCTGGCCAGGCTTTCTTCACTGGAACGAACACACCATTTCTGTGCTTCACAGCTTAGGAGTTGGTAAGGAAGATGCCTACACAGGAGCTCTAGGCTTCCTGCCATCTAATTTTAGGGCAGCTTGAAAAGCAAACATTTAGTAGAAACAAATGAATTGAACTCCGTCAGTAAAGGAATTGGCTACCAAAAAAGAAGAAAAAAAAAAAAAAAGGACAGATCTTGGTATTAGTCCTGTGTCAATAAATCACATGTCATATCAAGTTTCAAATATTGATGATTATTTTCTTTGACTGTCTTTTGATGTCCATTTTCTGAAGTTGAGACGGAGACAGGAGAGTAGAACTGCCAAGAATTTCTTTTTAAACTTCCATTTTCCTCCACTGAGAAAGCTAATTGTATCTCTTTCTGAACCACTTAATTCACTGCCTGTCATGCTCTTCTCCCAGTGTAAACTTCCTTGGGGCTATAGCCACAGTCCCAGCAGAGGAGGAAATTAGGGTCTCGTACAGAAATAACCTACAGCTTGCATAGCATAAACAAATATTGGAAAGCAAACAATGACAGGTTGGGGAAAAGTGTTTTTTAAAAAAAGGAAAGTAATAAAAAAGAAAAGATTAAATGCAAACATAGTGCCCTGCAGTGTTTAAAACACTTCCTTATAGTCTGTCAGGCTACATGTTCAGGACCTTTGATCAGGAGGGAGGTTGTTTATTTCATGTACAAACCAGCTTATACATTGATCAATGCATTGTTGATATAGTGAAGGTATTCATACCCTTTACTGGTCTCTTTGAGAGGCCTTGGACTTGACAACAGTATCGTGAGCATTTACATGGGTATCCGAGTCGAGGAGAAAATGCAAAGAGGAACAAGAGGATGGAGTTGATCACCTATTTAAGGGAAGACTGCCTGGAGGGGTTTCTGTGGAAAGAAATGCCATGGGGTAAAGGTTGTTCACACTTAGAAGAGACCATTTGGGAACCATTGGCTTAAATCAACCATTTTCCTTGCCTTACTGGGAGGACCTGCTGCAAGACTCCTGTTATAGGAGTTGTTTCTGACTGGTCAGACCCTGTGGGAAGGAGAAGACATTAATACTAAAAGAAACCAACAAAACTACAAAAAAGCCTTTAAAATATACCATCTGCCTTAAAACTTTGCTGCATTTTGGTGCAAAAATTTAGTGTTTTCCTCAGGGTGGACCTGAATGCAGAGTTATGCAAAGAATAACCTTAACTTTGTATGCACAGTAAGGGGATCTAAAATAACTATTATTAGAAAGGCAAACTTGCTTAGCTGGAAAGTGAAGGATTATTTACTTTTTGTCCCAGCTGTTTTAAGTCTGAGGCATCAGGCTTAAAGTGACCTGCTGGAGATCTGTATTGAAGCTGTGCAGTTCGCTACCACTCGTGGTAGGAAATCTTGTGGAGGCCAGAAGTTTTCGTGCCATCAGACAGCATCTGTACAAATTTATGAAAGAGAAATCATCAGATGCTCTTAAAAAGAGAAAAATCCCCTCCAGTTCCTGAAATGTGGGAGCTGCAAATTGCTCTGTTGCTGTTTGTTACTACAGTGGATTTTGCCTGGTTTTACTCCACCATACACATTTTGTTCTGGACCACTATCGGGCGGTATTTGGGTTAGGGAAACCTTTGGCCTGACCTCTGTCAGTCATTCCTGTGACTCATGGAGCAAAGGTTAACTGCAAACCACACTTTGGGAACCTCCGACCCCCACTCATTTTTAACAGAGCACTAATTCAATAATATTATGGTTACTTGGACTACGACTGGGTGGGATGAATTCAGTTTTCCATCTCAGTCCACACGTTTCCTTTGTCACATAAAGTTATTTTCCGTCTTTGTGAAGCACTCTGTAAAACATGAATAATGGCTCTTCTCTCTATGTGTGTGTTATTTCACCTAAAAAACAGCCCCCCAGCATGTATTTGAGCACTGCTTTGGGGTTAGTGGACATAAAATATCGATGCTATTATCACACCAAGAGGACTAGGAGGTGAAATTCCTTCATCCATCATCTTCCTCGAAACGAGTGATGCAGAGTAGGAGCCTCCTGCTTGCGGAGAGGGCAGGCTGTTATCTGTTAATATGGCAGCATTTCTCCAAATGATTAGACTGTCAGAATTGCAGCAATTTGAACATGCTGAGCAAGCTTTTATATACACAGGAACAAGATGCCGGCGTTGGATTGCTGAAGAGGAGTAACATGCGCTGGGGATTGACAAGTGCTTGGCAAACCCATGTTCCTGGGGCTCATCAGACATTCACGGCTCTTATGCAATGCTGGTGAAGAGCATACTCAAGTGGGTTCATCATTGCCTGGGTGACATCTGGTGACATGCAGTTAGGCCTGTCATGTTTTTTTGGGATGAATTCATTTTCACAATATTTGAATGGAATCCATTTATGCAGAGTGGAAATATTCTGGCATATGCAAGTGATTTTCAAGACTAATATTTTTGGTCCATCTTGTATTTGGTGACAAAAGTGTAATTAGCTGCACTTAGCCACGTGCTATTTTATGGAGTAGTTTTCTGGATTTCTGTGCTTCTTGCTGGCTCTGCTCCTCCTCTGCTCCCTCCTGATGAACGTAGCTACATCTGTTGGGATGAGGAGGAGGGAGCACAGGTACACTTGGTAGCTTCCTGTGGTCATAACTGGGGCTCCAAACAAATGTGTCTGCTGGCAAAAGCTGGCTTTTCTCTCCCTCCAGCAGTTGGAGAGTTTGCATTGCACTAAACAGAGGCTTGCACACTAAGTGGTTTTTGATCCTCTGATATGCTCTGCTTCAGTAGTGGGGTATATTACTGTTTCTCTGCCAAGTTAGTTGGTTGTTCTGCTTTGGTGTTGCTGAAGGCAAGTGTTGGGAATTGGGTGGTTTAGGTTTTTGTTTTCCTTGACCTCAGAAGACGACTGTGTGTTTGATCCTGCATTACAACCAAGCTGAACTCAGGTTTAGGGTGGATTAGGAGTCTGTTAGGAGCTTTAGCTTGTTCTTCAGCTGTCTGTGATAGAGGTGTGCAGAAAGTAGGATTTAACTGTATAGAGAATGCTTCTATGCTGTGCCTCACAACCTGAAGCTGGGGGGAAGCTCCTTGGCCCTGTTCTATTGATCAGTAGTGTGTAACCTTTGTGCCTCTAATAACTAATGAAGAAGACCTTATGCAGTAAACCAGTGCAAAGTGTGTGGTCATTGCAGTAGGTGAGATGCGAGTTGGAGCAGGAATACAGAAAAGGTAAATGCACTTTGTCATTTTGTCCTGCTTCTGGTGGGAGCATCCTGAGAGCCACTGATGTGAAACACACACTTGGCAGCTTGGGTAGGGGTAAATCTGCTTTCTGTAGTCCTAGTCACACCCAAGTGCTGATGATTGTTTACTGAAAGGGGTCTTTTGCTGAAAGATGTGTCCAGCCGTGGAAAACAGGATGACAAGGGGGAAAAATGCTAAAATAGAGTTTCCAAATGTTCTCCTGCAGCTTGTTTCTCTGAGTCTTAATGCATGCTCTGGCTTAGGCTCCATTTGACACTTGCCTCTTGGAGACTGGCTGGCAGGGCTCAGGTGTACTGTGGAGGCTCAGGGCAAACTCATTTCAGATTAGCCTAAAGCAGCATGCCAGGTGAAGAAGTATTGTGAAACTCTATTTTAGCTATTTGCTTCTGTGTCTTTGAGAGAACGTGATCATGAATGTAAACCCTCTTCTTTTTTTTTTTTTTTTTCCCCAGTGCAGTACTTGTTATGATTAAAAAAACACCCCCAAAAACCTCATATAAACTTCCGAAGTGCCTGTGACAAGGTAAGGATAAAGAAAGGTTTCTCGTTGTTAAAACGGGCATTTTGAGAGTACCATCAAGGCATTTTGGAGAATAGAGGTGTTTTATTTTTAATGAGAAGAACTAAAGAATAAAAAATGGTAGCCTTGGAGAATTGCAGATCAAAGGTTTCTTCATTGTAAAACAAATGAAAGGTTTCAGTCCTAGAAGTGATGAATAAATTGATTAATTTTTAATAGGAAGAATGGGCTATAAATGGTAATTTAATTCTTTGGGGGAGAGAATCATTTAAGCACTGTTTAAAACGTCCAGATTTTTTTCCTGTGGAGATTATAATGGTAACTGAGGGCAGGAGTGGGAGAGTGCACAGTGTGGCCAGGGCTGTTGTGCTCAGCACTGCTTCCACTCACCGCAGTGCTCATGTCCTTCCCAGAGGTGGGAGGTGGATGCTGGTCTGCTTCTTGCAGAAGCTTGGTTGTGCCCTTTTCCTTTTCCCGGGTGCATATGGGGACCTCAGCCTTGGGGGGGAAAACTGAATGCTTAAAAAAGAGTTCAGACTTACCAAATGTGCCCATACTCGCAGCCCCTCTGTGCCTTGGCTTTGCAAGCGGCAAAGCCCAGGGGGAAAATGGTTGTAACCGAGTGTCCCCTGCCCCAAGCCACTCCTCTGCTCAGTGCCAGGGATGTGTGGAGGTGTGGGATTGAAAATGGACCCTCATGGAAGGAGTAGATTGCCTGGGGTTCTGGTGCAGAGGGGTCTCAGGCAGCACGGGGCAGGCAGGAGGCTGGGGCAGGAAGGGCAGAGCTGGGAGAGGAGGACGATGGCCTTCGTGGAATAAAGCAAGAATTACAAAGTGTAGCCTGGGGAAGGGGCACTTAATGGCATTCACCCAGGGCAGCTCACTGCTACCATACTGACAGGATGATGGGTGCTGCCAAATTTGCATAATAGCACCACTAATAAAGGCCTTGAGGTCCCTGCTGATTGCTTCTCCATCGCCCACTGCACACAGCCCTTGCATTGGGCTCATCCTTCTCTCTGTAGCTGTGACCCACTTTTCACTTCCTAAACCCGATTTCGTTTGTCATTTGTGGGGTAGCCTGGCCCAGCTCTGCGAGGGAACCCTGTCAGCTCCTATATCGTGTTCCTACATGGCCAGTGGCTGGGACCACAACCCACTGCTGTGTCCCTGCCTGGGCTGTGCCCTGGCACGTCTGGGCTGCCAGTATCCCAGCCTGCGTCTTCCAGTGATGCTGTCACGCTCCCTAACTTTTTCCCCTTCCTTCTCTTGGCAGTGTTTTGAAAGTTAAAATAAAGAAAAATAGAGGAAAAGAAGGAAATATTTGCCTCTTGCTTGACATTAATTCCCCGATTTTAATCTTTATTCATGCTTCCATCCCCCGCCAGTTCTCTCCCCTCGCTTTCCTGTCACACCTCTCCCAAGCCTCGTGGATGAAGAAGCTTCACCACAGCCCTTGTGCATGGAGATGGACTCACTTCACAGACCTGGGTGGCTGAGCCAGGCCTCATGCCCCCGGGTAACAGCTATTTTGGCGAGAGAAATGTGTTGCTGCTCACACTAGTGATTGAATTCTGATTTCTTTCTGACCCCTTAGAGCAATGCAGGAAACAAAATTAGTTGTATTTGTAAGGTTCAGAACAGGATCTGTTTTGCAAGTGGCTGTGTCTCTATCACAGCTGAATATCTTTAATACTTTCAACAGTATAAAAAGCATAAAATGCCCACTTTGACTTAAACAAAAAAGTGTGTTAAGAAAAGGTAACGTTTTTGACGAATGTTGCATTTTCGTATCATTTTATACTGAAGTGGCTTAGAAGGCGTGATGGGACTTGTTAGTTACGGGTATGATTTTTTGGTCAGCTTTCAGCTTACAGGGAGTCACAAATGTATGTGTGCATTCAGACCTTTGCTGTGTCACTGGATTCCTGATCATATGCCTAAGCTCTAACAGCTGGTCACAGTGGTAGCAAGCTCCAAACTGAGAAGCAGGGTTGAGCTCTCCAACTTTAACCCTGTGGGGACTGCAGATGGACAGTGTTAATGCTGTGAGAAATTTTAAGAGGTTTTTTTGTAGCTTAAATAGCAGCACTGCTCCCCTCCCCCCTTGCATGCTTCCCCCAGCCCAGATAATGAAAGGTGCACCGATAAGGTTTCATAATTTAATTTCTTAGCTTGCATCAACTTCAGGTGGTAAGTTGATAATTCAGTGTTATGAATTCAACATTAAGAGTGTAACTGAAGTCGATTCCGCTGTGCTGACCGGAATTTTATTTTTCAACCCTGCCAAGGTTTGACCAAATGTTTGTTTCAGGTGGATTCTCCCATCCCTTTTAAGTACTCTTCAGCTTTACTTTGTATGGCTGTTCCAACTGGTTGTTGTTAGCCTGAAATCAAACCTAAATCCTGAAGAAGGTTAAACAATAATGTCCGGAGGTTGCATTGGTACAAAAGTGGTTCACCTTGGGAAAGTCATATCTATATCTAGCTCACTGTTCTCTTTAAGAGCTTATGGGTCTGATTCAGCCTCATGTTTATTTTGCAGCATTGCTTTGGGTAGAGCTGCTGCTGTTTTTTCACTGATGTGTGAGATCAGAGCATGCCTTGTGGAGTTTAACTCTTTGCACTCACAGCAATAAGCTTCTGAAAGCTCTGTGAGCTGATTTTCAGCCAAGTGGTATTTGCTGCTCCCGTTTTTCCCCTGCCTGTTCTTCAGGGCAGCAGAGGGAACTCGAACCTCTGGAGAGATGGCAGTGAATGGTCATGAGGAGTCCGGGCTTCTCGGTGTAGATTTTTTATCAAACAGGCTTGTATGAATCCACACATTTATGCAAATTTTATTCAGTTTTGACCCCGAGAAAGGTTTTGCTTCAGCAGAGGAATAAACCCTTTAAAGCTCATCAGCTTGGATGTTTTAACAGTGCTAATGCACACAAACCTGGACATTGTATTGAGTCTGTCCACAGTTCCCTCCTCTCCCAGAGAGAGGAGCCTGGCTGAGAGAAATGTGTGGGGAAAACCAGCACAGTGAGAGTTGAGAGTTTCTACAATGTATAGGAGGATGTTATTTTCTTGAGTATATTTTAACTGGACACTTCCCCACCCCTGCTCACCATTTTTTATTATTTTTAACATCTGTGTTTTAAAGGAAGACTGAGAAGTTTCTTTGTCTGGCAGCGCAGAAATACCTGGATTCAGATGATTATGAGTTTAATTTGCTGGCCCTTAAATACTTGGCTTCGCTAACACTGCACTCTAGTGACTTGCACCATTGTGTTTGCTGTGCTCGCTCTTATCGTCCAGATTTGTGTGCCCCTAGATACTGCTTGTTCAGCGGCTGCTGTTCAGCTTAGCTTTTCAAATTCTGGTTTCCTGTCCATGCTCCAGCCTTCTGCTCATAGCAGAGGTTGAGCTCCTGGAGCTTTTTTCTGTCCCTCTGAGACCTGTCCGAGAGAGCTGTGAATCCACCTGTGCTGAATGTGTGGCATTGATGGCAAAACTGCTCATGCCACTTAATTCCAACTCTGGCAGTGATGGTGAAGAAATAGCTGAAGGATTGCAAAGTCAGTGCTGGACAGAGCATCATTTAGTGATGTGAAATGCGTTTCTGACTTGGCTGGAAGAGGTTTCGTAGCTACTAGCTCTCCTACACTTGCAAAGGGCTGCGTGGTTTATTTGCATTTTTGTGGTACTGGTTTTGAGTAACTCCACGTGAGTTTAAAGCTCAGGAAATGGAAAAAATATAAAGGGAAATACAGGAGGTGTGACAGTCAATCAGATGGCATATGGAAATGAAAATTGATGGGAGAAGAGGTCATAGCCATCAACACTATTACAGCAATGTGCAGGGATAAATCCAGAATCCATGTGGTAACACTGTTCCTTTAATTGGAAAATTGAGAATTTCTTGGCACAGCACTTCACGTGTTGGAAATATAAGGTATGTAAAAAGAAATGGTATTTTTCTTTTGTATACACTCTTCTGTGGGCTAGAAGATGTGAAATATGATTACTTATGACTTCCGTTCATTTAAAAGGACATTTTATTACCAGTTTTATGGCTTAAGTTTCCAAAATTAAATTATTTATTTGTATAGCTGAGATTAGATTAAATTTTATATTCATCCTTAACACAATTGGTAAATTTGGATCTTTGTTCTTAGTAGTCTAAGAAGTCTAAGTCAGTCTGAGAATCACAGACTGACTGAGGTGGGAAGGCACCTCTGAAGTCCATCTAATCCAAGCCTCTGCTCAGAGCAGGGCGAGTGAGAGCAGGTTGCTCGCATCCATGAGCAGCTGAACTTGGAACATTTGCATGGAGGGAGACTCCATAGTCTCTCTGAGTAACCTGTGCCTGGGCCTGACGACCCTCATGGTGGAAAAGTGATTGTGTGGGTTTTTTTTCCTACATTTAAAAAGAGTTTCCTGTATTTCCATTTGTGCCCATTGCGTCTTGGCTGTAATAATATTCCTCATACAAATAACTTGTATTCAACCTTTTGTTAAATTATGTTGGCTCATTCATCCTTATGATTTCCTGAAAAAATGAGATTTTTTTTTTTTTCATAGAGAATGTGGCTGAATCAGGGCAGTAATATTTTTTTTCCAGAAATTAAAATGTGAAGTTAGGTCTTCAAAAACTAGTGTATATCATTGAATAAGAACTCTCACCACTTCCCCCCCAGTTTTATATGTGAGAGGGTTGTTGATCCCCCACCACCCCATTAAGGGTTATATTTATGACCAAATAATATTTTATAAGATCTTTATTATAAGTTGCCTCTTCAGTGGATGTATTATGTCATAAAATTTACTAGATACAAGATCAGATTTCTGATTTTTTAAGCGTGTCATAAAAAATAAAACTTCTATGGGGAAAAAAAGAAAGGCAGTAACAGCAGTAAGATCTGAAGCCTCTTTCCCCACTTTCCTGTACCTTAATTAACTTAAAATTGCACTGGACAATCCTCAAGTAATGTGCAAAAGTGGCATTTAATAGATAGAAATTATTAAGAAACTTTCAGCTGTCCTCTGGGAATATGCCTTAGTGCTTCTGTGTTCTTAAGGCTGCCAAAAATATCCCCCGTAATTCTCAAACTCTTTTGGCAGATGAAGGCAGAATGACTGGTTTTACAACAATCAAGATCAGATGGTGGCAGATCTATCATACACTTTTCTATATTAAGAAATATGTACACTGGGAAATAAGCCGTGATCATATGTTCCTTCTCTTTCCGTCAATTTGTTGCTAGCGAGTTACTGATAGCATTAGCGTCTGTGAAAGATGGAAGACAGTAAGAGTTCAAATCAGTCGTGCTCTACGTGCTTTTTATTTCAAGTATTCTTAGTGTGGTTTCCCTGCTGTCTCGGGGAAAAAAAAAGTTCAGTTTTCTCTTTCACCTAATATTGAGCAACTGTCAGACACTTTGATACTTCCGTGGCTTGAAACAGTGGTGACCACAAAGAAAAATACACCTTTTCTGCTAAGTCTTTGTTTTTTTCAGTGAGAGGTGAGCTTATACTGTTGGCGTGAGAGACTGCCTTTGTTCTGGCTAAGATGTATCATTTTAGCCGTGGATGAGTCTTGGGAAACAAAAGCATTTAATTTTCTATCCCAACCAAGCGATCTTGTGAGAAACCACAGCTAACACCACAGAGCGTTTCTGCTGCATTTACAGGAACAACCTTGGCTCTTTTTGTATTTGCCTGTTTCTTTTGAGGAGTTCCTACCCTTTCTTTGTCATTATTGTTTTACTAAGGGTTTTGTTCTTAGAAATTGCTCTTACATTTTTCTTGTAGTTACCTTTATCTTTGAGCAGTTTTCCAGTCCGCCAGAAACAGTTGTAAAGTTGCTTTTGCACAAACTTTAAGTAAGCCTGATATATGCCTGTAAAATTGTAATTCCATTCATGCTGAAAACGCAAAACCTCCTTTTGTCAGGGTGTGCACTCAGTCTTGCTGATGTTTGCTACCATCACAGTGATTTGAGTCATCTCCTATTTGGGGATGTAGTTTCACCGGCTAAAATGGACAGCAGTATCTGCATCCAATTTTAAATCAGGACGACCTTTATCTTTCTTCATTGTCTTGAGCCAGACTCCATGTCCAATCAGGCATCCTCTAGTCAAAGATAAATGAATTGGCTTAGATCTGAAAACTCTGTATGAGGAGTCCTAGTCTCAGTTCCTTTAGGAAGTTTGTTCCATAGCTACAATTCAAAGCTTGACTTTTGGCTTATCTGTCTTGTTTACAAGTCTACATGAGAAATAGTAAAAGGATTCAAAAATTCCTTTTCCTTTAGTTGCAGCTTTGTAATATAAGCTGTAATTACTTTTCTCCGTTATAAAGAACCCAGGTCTGGATTCAGGAAACAGGGATGCTGCGAGAGCCCAGAAGGTTGATGGTTTGTTATAATTATTCAGGAGTCTGTTGATGGGAATGCCTGCCCCGGCGTTCCTAGCATCTGGCCTGTGTCAGGCTGAGAGGGAAGCTCCATCCGTTTTTTTTTCTCTTCTGTTTTTTTCTTCTGATCCAGAGGATAGCCGCAGGAGGATGCCTCCCTGGCTCCCAGCCAGACCCCGGAGCGGTGCTGCTTTCCTCTCGGTTTCCCCACGCGGTTTGTGCCTTCGCTCTGCCATCTCCTTAGCAACTCGGAGCGCACCAGCAGCACACAGCCACACAGCCCCCGGGAGCTGCAGCTCTATTTATAGGCAGGCGAGCCTGGATGAAAATTTCCAGAATGCTCTGGTAAGGCCTCTACGGGCACAAAAAACTTATGGGTCCTGCTGAAGGATCTGGCTTGGTGCTGTATCTCAAAGTCCTGCCCTTCGCAGGATGCTCAACCTTTGCAGTGAAACACACTCTGATACGTAGCGAGGATTTGCTGTTTACATAGCTGCTAGTTAACCTTTCAGGAATCACATTCTCTGTAACCCAGGTTAGGAAGTGAAATGCAGGTGCAAAAACAACACCCTGGGGTAATATCATGTTGTAACAGGCAAAGTCTCAAGGATGATGCCATGTCTATGATGTTTTGTTTTTTTTTTTTATTTCAGGGATATGGCTTAGTGAAATCTTAGAAAACAGGAGAGGAAAATATTTTTTCTGAGCTTTGTGGTTAGGTTTTTCTTTTTTTAATTATGTTTCTTCAGGCTGAATTCTACATCAAAACCAAGATTTAATCACTGGTTATATTGCTTACTGTTGTTCTGCAAAAGTTTATTGATTCAAGCATTTCCCTTAGTCATATGGCTGAGAAATTAAGTAACGAAGATGTGGTGGTGCTAAGAACGACTCCAAGTATTAAAGACATAAATAATAATCCATTAAAATGGGTTGGTTGATGACCTTGAATAGGACACCTCTTTTCATGAACTTTTCATGTATACTAAGCTGAAACTGTGAGATGCCCATGAAGGAATTTAGTATTTATTGGGAGATAATTAAATGAATCTGATGAGCTTTTTGAAGATCCTGAAGTTCCTGTATCTAGTTGCATGAAAACTTTGTACTTTTTTCTCTGGGCAAAATCATAATTAAAGACTTCCATAGGGTAGTGAGGTTTTTTTTTTTCTTTTCTTTAATCCTTGTATCTGGACCTCATATACCAACTAGGAGAATTTTGTGTCCTGATCCTAGGGCTTCCCTCCCAGATTTCCCTCATAACCTGCATTCCCTGCAAATGACTACTAATGGGAATAACCTTGGTAGGAAATGTCACTCGGCTTTTGAAATACTCTTTGATGTCTCGAAATCATGACTGGAATTGTTCTCCTGGACACCATGGTGAGAAAATAATGCCTGTCTTAGACCGGAGTAGCAAGGGAAGTCCAAAGCAGCATTTCACCTACTCCAACTGGTAGGAATATAGGAATTACATGCTTTTGTGTGTGCTTCTACATGCAAGGAGAACATGGTGAGGTGAAGACATGCACTGTATAGGCAGGCTGATTGACAGCCCAGCTGGTGCAGATCAGTAATTGGAAATTCATTGCACATAAATCTTCTAGTACTTACCGTCAGACATGGGAAGGAGAATATCTGAGCTCTGAAGCAGTTAACTCTTTCAGGGCCGTCTGTGAAGATGTTCAGCTTTCAAAGTAGCAAGACTGTTCAAGTATTTATCTTTAAATCCTTCATTTTTTGTTGTAGCAAGAAGAGTGCTGGTGGAAGAAAAAGCCACCACCATGTGCTTCAATTGATAGCATTTAGGTGAACAGCCTTAAATATTTAATATTTATTTCTTTTACAGTGCAGCTTCAGATTATCTGGAAAATCATCTTTGTATTTGGTGGTGAACACATTTTTGCCTTTACAAAATGCATCTTGCACATGTTGCCTGCCAATTTCTTGTCTGATTTACCTGATTTGTGTCTCCACATTGGTGGGCTTATTGTATGTTTGTCCACGTGCCAGCAGACTCTGCAACTGTATTTTAAGAGGTCTGTTCATGTCTAAATATTTATATTCTTTTCCATGAGGCTGAGCCTGATTGTATGTGCTAGCAACTTCATCCCTGCACCCCCCTTCTTCCCCCAGTCCAAGTGTGTGGTTTTGGTACATTTTCCTTCTCACTTGATTTCAACACTCCGGTGATTTCCACAATACAGTTTTGAATGTATAATTGGTTTCTGGTGACCACATTTTTTCTCATTTATTTTGGACTGCCTCTGTGCTGTTACACACATATTTGTCTCTTCATTAATGTCAATGTGAATTACAGATGAGAGGCTAAGTGTGGATAAATTAGTAACTACACGAAACGGAAGGTGGCATTTAACTTTGTGAATTATTTGTGTGGGCAGAGGACAGCTAATGAATACCTGAGGATCTGAACAAACAAGCAGTGCCAGCATTCAGGGCTCTGCTGTCAACGCAGTGGTGGTGGGAAGGGTGGGGGACAGTACAACCCTGCTGGGTTTTAAGGCCCACTCTTCTGGCAAGTGCTGTGGGTGGATGGAAGTGCTAGTTGTGGTTTTGGAGCCAAAAGTCATGCTTGCCTGTAAGGGAACAGTTGTCTCTGTACAGTAAATAGAAGACTGAACAGTTTGCATCTCAGTCCATAATGTATTGAGACTTGTCTTGACCCTTAAAATGGTGAACAACAATCTGGAATGGTGTTTCTTGCTGTAAAAATACAGTGCTTGGATGAAAGCCTTCCTTCAGGATGGGCCATGTTCTCCGCTTCACTGCCTGTGGTAACACTTTATTCATTTATGTCAGGAGAAAACCTTTTGTCTTCAGCTGAACAACTTCTGCTTTGCTTGCAGTGCCCTGCAGAAACATTACAAGAGGTTTCCTTGAAGGGAAGCACTTGGCTATTTTCTCAGCTCACTTTCAAAGTACTCTGAATTAATTATAAATGAGTAAAGCTGTCTGGCTCTTGATTACACAATTGCCTATCCTGGATTTCCTCTAATGAAATGTAAGCTGGCCCAATCGCAGTAAAACAGGAGGTGCTTTCTCTCCTGCCCTGTTTTATGATCTGAGCTATTCTCAGATCTACTGTTCTGATTCTTTTTAGGCTGCAATTCTGCCAGCCTTACATTTCCTCCCCTCTCTTCTTCCTACCTTATATTTTTATTAAGCTTTTCTTTTGGCTGCACTTATGCCCATATCCTGTTATAATTTCCATTGAAAGTAGTTAACATGCATTGATACAGGGCCTTTTTGCACTGAACTAACGCAATGCATTTTATTTATTTAAAGGATTCTAAGTGCCTATAGTGTCTAAGTGTTTGACAAACACATAAAAATACACAGAAGTCAAGCACTTAGCTGCCCCAAGAGGATGGGTTTCCCTCTGTCTCTGCCAGGAACATCCATAAACCCTATTATTCATGTACCACATAGCTTAGTAACAATTAAACTGAAGTCTTTGCTTTCTGTATGGTGAACCCTGACCTCTTGTCTCCATCGTTTGCCACAACTTGAACCTCACAGGATATGCTGCGTTTTATCCCATTTCTCTTTTCCTGCCCTCATTTTTGTATAGTGCTGGATATTACGGGCTGCAGTTCTGAGTTTTGTCATATTTTCATTAGGTTTACCACCTTCAGATGGGGTGGGAAATGGCTCGGTGCAAGTGACATGGATGTCTTTTGCTCTGACATTTTTATTCTGTGTAAGATATCAGAAGTTAAGGAGCTGTGAAGTCTGGGTTTGAACTCTTAATACAGTGCATGAGCTACAGACCCCAACCTGAGTTTTGGAGTGGAGGTAGTTGAGCCCTGGCACAGGTGAATCAAGGCACACATGGTGGAGATGGTGCTGCTCTGTCTTCTGCCCATTGAGTCTCCTGTCATGGATGTCCAGCGCTGCTCTTGACCTTTCTACTTGCTGAGGAAGGATGAGTTCAAAATGACTTAGGAAAGCGGCAACCAGGGCAACATAAATTTATTCACCCCTGCTCCTCTCCCCTCTTCCTTGTGTTGGTTTACGGAGTTGAAGACAGGCTGTGAAAACAGATGAAGCTGTAAATTTTCTTCTCATGACAATAGTGTAAAATCTAAGGAAAATGGATTCTTCTGGGCTTTGTTTTTTCATCTTTGCTGGAGATAGTAAACCAAGAGTTCGGAGGTCCTCCTGAGGCTCAGTGATGATTGCCTTGAAAAGCAGACTGTGGGATTTGAAGCCCATGTTGATGAATGCTGTTTAGTCCCAGGATTACCAGAGGGCTGATACATACCTATTGCTGTGCCAGACTTGGAGTCATGTACATTGAAACTGAGTTGAAAGGGGAGACTTGATCCTTTATTACTTCCTCTTTTTAGTGGCATGTTCCTCTCTTCTACCAATCCACCAAGGTTAGACCATCCCAGTTGCCTTTTTCTAGGAGGGTGCTGCATTTTTTCATCTGCTCACTTCCAGCTCCCTTTACCAGGACCTGTAGGCCTGAAGCTGCTTTTGTGGAGCATCCACAGCCTTCAGGATTCATTCCCACAGCTGGTGCTTGGGTTTGATAAAGGCATCAGCCCTGAGAGTTTTAACCTTCAGCCACCATAGCAACCAGCCTTGTATCCTTTGAAGAAGTAGTCCTTAGCACAGGTTACATTAAAGACCCATGCACTTTGCTTCAGAAGACTCTTCTCCCCAAAATGGATGGAAATTGTGACTTGATGACATTTAGGAAATAGGGCATAACTTGTAGAACATCTGTTCAGAGAATGGCAGAAGCTGTCAAAATTGTAAGACAATTACACTAATCCAACCTCTCCTAAGAACAGGCACATCAGCCTGGCCATGCTGGAAATAGATGGTCTTTCAGAGTGATTTCTCTGTTTTCTCCTTCTTCCTCTCTAAATGGTAACTGAGACCTATATAGGCAAATCATAGAATATGAAGCATTTCCAGGGGGAGGGTGGGCAGGGGAAGAGGGGAAAGGAGTGGGGAAGAGCTTTGGTGAGAAAATCATTACCAAACCAGTGGAAAACAAGGCATCAGAGGAGAAAATGGTCTTTCTATCTACTAATCTGGAACTAACATACTGGAGCTACAGCTTGACCTTCAGGGATGCCCCTCAAATGGGAGGGGTGAGCTCAGTAATCACCTCCTCCTGGTGTGCCTGAAGATCCCCTACAAGTTGTATCTTTCCAGAATCTTCCCAGAAGGAGACTCTCGGAGGAGAGTCCACGTATAACAAGGAGTGGTTTTCACTACTCTGATGCCACACGTATTCTGAAAATACGCTGATGAGGGTTTTGCCTGCTTGACCACAGTGACAGGGTTGTGGTGGTGGGCTGTGCCAACACACTTCGTGTGCTCTTGAGCTGGCTTGCAAAAGGTGCTTGGAAAAGTTGCTGCTAAAATAAAACTGGAGAAGGAGTAAAGGATAGAAGCTTGCAGTGAGCGGGAGACAGAAATCCTAGGCGTTTGCAATCTCTTGCCAAATTTATCCATCTCTTTTCCCACATTCTCTCTCCATTTCTGAGGAGCGATGCTTAGCAGTTAGTTTCTGTCTTCGAAGGTAATAGATGTGAGCATCTGTGATGTGGTATAGTTTTTCATTTGAACTGGTATTAGCATGTGTTGGAGATATATATTCAAGCGAAGTGACACTTAAAATATATTCCATGTTGTATGCCAATATCCTACAGAAAGGCCTGATGTACCAGTAACCAAAATTAGCAATAGAGCCGTACCATCATATAATCTTCTCAATGAAATCACAGACCACTACATAGCAATTTTCTTAGGTATTTGTAATGCTCTTATGCATACTTATTTTCCCTTCCCTTTATCCCACGTAGTTGCTTCTTCAGTAGATCTTGGCTGGTATACCCTAACCAACACTGTAAGCTCTTTTGGCTCTGTTAAGATACATGTCTGTCTCTGCTTTTGAGCCAGCTCTGTCCCTCAGCTGCCAAGCCAGAGCGGTGGGGGGAAGGTTTCCTTGCTGCAGAGAAGGAACCAAAGCATGGTAACTCAGTCCACGCTGGGAGAAGAGATTGGAGGTGTTGTATAGAAAAACTGCTTGAGAAGAGCTCTGTGCAGTGTTCATGCTCAGTGTGAGCAGGATCAGGGATGGGCGTGAGACGTAGGTCATGGAACCTTAAATACCTGCTAGGATGGGCCGCATCAAGCTGGCAGGAGCAGCATCCCAGGCTGACCATGTACTCAGTGGGACAGGTAGATGCCCCAGGAGCTGTACTGCGCTACCTGTAGCTGCCTTGGGAACCACAACCAAGCACTTACAGCTAAGCAGTATGAATTTCTTCCAATGTTATTTTAAATTCTAAATTTTTTATTTCAGTTAATTCTGGAAAGAGCTCCTTCCTCCCCAGTAAATTACAGATCTTTCTAATGCTACAGTCAGAAGCATGAAAAGTGTCCCAGCTGCTTTAACCAAGTTTGCCTGAGTGGTTGTGTCTGCCATGAAGCCACGGTAACATGCATGGTATGGTCAGTGGTCAGCGCCTCCTAGACCCTGATAAGATTTATGTGGTCTGTGCTGATATTTTTAGCTTCACTGTTGCGGACAGCAATGCTGTTCAGTCTTGTTTAAAATTAATTTACGTTTGCTTATCTGTGCTGTAGTCAGAGTTTGGGTACAGTGTCATTCACCACCCTGCTCATACAGAGCAAGAGAATCTCTGGTGGGAATGGTAAGAAATAACTTTTGTTTTCTAAGTTTATGTTCTACCATACTTTGTAGCACCTTTCTCAGAAGGGTCTGTTTTGCAGACCCATCGAATAAGGACTTTAAAAATGTGAAAATTAGGTCAAGATTGTTTGGTCACTCGGAATAAAGTGCCTTTAGAGAGTTTGTTAGGATCGTGAGGATGTAAACAAGACTTCCCAATTCCCAGTTCACCACAGTACAGTTGCTTTGGCATAGACTACAGCGAGCCCCACATGCTTTGCTGGGATGTATGAACACCTTCTGAAGAGCTGGGGCATGGAAGGGGATGCAGTGGGCACTGCAGCTCCATTTGGGATTGTTGGACCTCCGTGGTGGATGCCGTCAGGGAGGTAATCACCCAGCCCCACAGACTGGCAGCTGCACATTACTGAAACCCAATTTTCAAATAAGAAATTGGCCTTTTATCTTTGGTACTTGCTACATAATGGTGCAGAGCATTAGTCAGCTGAACCTCACCATGGTTTACTGCCTGGTTGTAAATTGTAATTGGCTGACTAACCTTCTCTGATGTTAAGTGCCTTAAAAGGTTGTTTTTCCTTTATTTTAGTTTAGGTATCGTTTCTGGCTTTATGTGTTCTTTCTGTTTATTCTGATACTAAAATGTAATTAGAAATTAAAAAGAACAAAGCAAACCTCCAGCCCTACTGGTGTACATTAACATGAATCATCATCTCTTGAAAGTGTGTTTAGTCCAGAGCTCTGCAACCTGATATACATCCCCTTCATTTGGTAAATATTTAAAATATCTGCAGACATTTTTTCACATTCTTGAGCAAAGACCACATCACCACGTGTTCAGCCTTGTTTCTGTTTTTGAGTATTGATTTTATGAAGCTGAGGTGTGTTAAATGTTTTCTCTACTTTTGTAATTTCTAGTATCTATTGTACTTTTTGAAAACAGATACAAAGAAAGAGAGAAAAGCCTACCAATTTATTTCCCTTTTAATAATCAAAATGAGTATATTTGAAAGAAAGTGTAAGCAACTTTTAATAGTGCCAAAGGCTGTAGTCTTTGAGAACAGTTGAATTGGGAGGCTTATATAATGAACAGAGTTGATGACGCCTGTAATAAAGTGGATTAGCTGTTAGAAATTCTGTTACACCGTTTATTTTTTTCGTAGCTAATCTTCCATGTTTGTGATTTCGGTCGTATGTTCTTGGGGGTACCCAGATAGGTTATGGCTCTCCAAAGAGAGTTAAAAATGCTGGCACTTCCCAATATAGTTTCCTAAGGAGAAAAGAGAGAAATTTTCATCGCTTTTCCTCTGGGTCACATAGTATTGCCCCCTTAGCCATCACTAGTTCCTGCCCTCAGGTAGTAATACTGACTTCTTTCTCTTTTGGTAGCAACTCTTTTTCTTTGATGCATCTTTCCATCCCGGACTTTGGCTAGGTATTCCTTACAGCTTACACGGAGTTACCTTTCATGTGAATAAAGCAAATTCTGAGAACAGTGCTTCTTCCTCCAAATTATTTTAGGCTAAATATGTCCCGTTCTGTGGATTCTGTTTGTGGGATTATCAGGGCTCCGTGTCTGATGGTGGCAGCAGTGGTGGCCTGTGCGTTGGGCGATGCTGATCTCCGAGGTCTCTCCCTGTCAGGTGGGGTGTGCAGAGGCTGTCCAGAGAGAAGGAGGCCTCCAGGCAGAACAGGCAGCTCACCAGGATGTCTGTACATGGCAGACTCTTTCTAGGAGTCTCTTGCCCGGGTCAGGACCGCGGCACATCCCTCTTTCCCTGCCTCCAGCAACAGAAGGGCTTGTTTTGTTGGCAGCCAAGGACCAGGACCTTCACTGTGGCATTCAAGGTTTTTTACTTCAAGAGGACATTGACCAATAACTTGGTCTGATCCTGGTATATTTGCTTATTTTGAGAAATGTTTCCTATCCCTTTTCCTTCACAAATATGAAGTGTCCTTTCACTGAACTCCCCACTGGCTTGAAGTGTCCCACCAAACAGGGACTGTAATTGTAATTGTTGAACGATCTTTAAATTATTTTCTAGTAAAATAGCGTGAATTTTTATTTGGAATAAAACTTGAGAGTGAATACACATGCAGAATTTTAAGGAGCAGAGGTGCTCCTCGAATACCATGAATAGTGCTTTGATTCAAACTTGAGTAGTCTAGAATGGTGCTGATATTTTTTTAAGGAACAAAGCTTGACTTTAAAAATATGTCAAATTCAGTTGATTGTGCTTGAAACAAGAACAGTCTTCGCAAGTGAGGGACTTGAAAAGCCTGGAATCAGTTTCCTGCTATTCTCCAACACATTTTGCATCTCCTTGGGGAGGCAATTTAGGCTTTCAGTCATCAAATCATCATCTCCAAAACGGGGATAATAAAGACATTCCCAGTGCCTGGGAGTGTTGAGATGACAGACAAACTGAAGGATCATTTATAGGTTCCAAGAGCCCTTATGTGCCCCTGTGTGGCTGTAAACCTCAACCTTTCCCAAAATGCAACTACCCACTGGGCCTCCATAGCCAGTATAGATTCAGTGCATTATATCCTTAATAAAGTGTTCTTCTGTGTAAACAGTTTGATTGCCAGGGTGTCTGTAGGTATGCGTTCATTCAGTCCGATGTTGTCCCAAAGCAATTGCCAAGTGATTTGATCCCCTTGCGCAGGGAAGTGTTGTGTACAAGGTTTAGGCCATTTTCAGGGACATTGTAGCCAATTAGTGTTGCCTCCTAATTTAGGGTAGAGGATTGAAAGAGAAATGTGATTTTGCTGGCTCTGTGGACTATCAGGTTGGTATTACCAGTGATCTATCTCATTTCAAATCCATTTTGCCATGCTGTGGTGCTGGATCAGTAACAAATGCGGAGCATGATGAGCTACATAAAATCCCGTCATTTCCAGTGAAGGGTTTTTATTTTCCTCTCTTTCAAATTGGACCCAGTGTTGTCCTGCTTATTGCTGTGTTAATCAGGGGTACTTCTTCCCTGACCCTTTTTGCTCAAGAAAACCATGTCAGCTAAAAGATACTTGTGAAGTGCAGTATCTTCAGCACAAATACAGGTGCAAGTGCATGAGCCTGGAATTACTGTAGCTCAAGAAACATGCCTTCATGTCTACAAGCAGTATAGCTGTACTCTTTGGGTCTTCCCATGTAAATAAACCTTTGGTTTGTGATGTCTCTTCGGATAGTTGACCACTGCTTGGGATTTCTGCATGCCCCACGTTTATCTAACGGTGAAGGATGTTACTTGGCATCATAAAGAATTTGTGACAAATGGAGTGATATTTGGATCTACTGCTTGTAGTCACTAACAGAAATTTGTCCTGCTGCTGGGTTTTTTCCCTCTGTTAGCTAGAGGGAGAATCATAACCTTAACATTATTTAATTGGAGGCCTTCTGAGTTAATTAATTTAACTCTTCACTGCCTTTGATCTCATGCTTTTGTGAGTATTTTTAATTGATCTTATTTGTATGGAAATGTAATCTAACATTAATTTA
This sequence comes from Struthidea cinerea, assembly GCA_013397865.1. Taxonomy (NCBI): domain Eukaryota; kingdom Metazoa; phylum Chordata; class Aves; order Passeriformes; family Corcoracidae; genus Struthidea; species Struthidea cinerea. The sequence goes on from VZTI01005947.1 coordinate 645,770, forward strand.
ACAGGATGGATTCAAATCAGTGGTCAACCCAGCTGTTCAATCAAGGATATTGCTCAGTGGTATTTATTGGGTTTAATTTGAAGATCACAGCCACCCCAGAAACAAAAAAGGAAAAGCAGCTACTGGTGCTGAAATCCTGTAATTGTAGGCAGTTTCACTGATGGATATGGTTAGCTTGGAATTGTACTGGCCACAGCAAATAAACACGGCTTTCTTTTCTTTCCACTGGGTTCTACAAATACATATAGAATTATGGAAAGGGAAAGGGGAGCACTTAACCTGTGAATTTCAGTCCAGCTGGATTTAAGCAAACCACCCATTTATTCTTAGATTAATGGCTTTGCAGGCAGACTCTATCAGTCGCGAACTGTATTGTATTAATTTGCAACTGCAAGAGTTAATGCTAGTAATTGCTTTTCCTCTATAGAGAGAGCCTGGAGTAGATTGTTTTTACATGGCAATCGGTGATTGATAGATCAGGGAAAACAGGACCAAAGAAGGTTACTGCCTCCCAACAAGTTCCCCCTTCAAATTAAAATAATTTGCAATTTGTAGGATGCCTTGTCACACGTGCTTCAGGAATGAAGCAGTAAACACACTAGGCTGCATTCCCTTAAAGCAGTGAACCTCTTACTGCCTTTCTTTCACCAAACCAAACAAGTCATGTTGTTGGGAGTCCACTGAAAACAAGTGTGCTGGTGAAACAGTCCCCAGACCCCTTCAGCAAACTTCCTGTACGGTCAGGCAGCGGACCTGATGAAAGAGCCTGTTTGTGAACCTTTGGATTCCTTCCATTGATTTGTAAATCCACTTTATTAAAGTACTGCCGAAGCTCGTGAAATGAGCAGCCGAGGGCTCCCATCAAGTTCCTAGCAAATATCTGATGCAGCTTGGATCACTGGTACTGGCACATGCTTTTGAAATTGTTTTTTTCTGCTGCGTTGGATCGTTTCGAGACTGGGGGAGTAGAGACGTAGGAGGAAAAATGCAGTCTCCATCAGCCACACATTACATGGCTGCTTTATTTTTCAATGCTGCTAAAACTCCTCTTATTTAATATCGATCATACCAAGGAGCCAGCAAAGTACAGTGTTAATTGGGTCCACTGGAATTCTTGTCCCCTGGGAGAGAGAGCTTCCTAGGCAGGGAGGGCGGAGGGAAGGAGGGAGGGAGAGAAGGAGGGAGGCAGGCAGGGAGGAGGGGACCCACTGTGCGCAGCATAAAATGTAAGTGCACTAGACATCAAGGCTTCTGCTTGCATCGCTGGGAAGCAGTCGCGGCGGTTCCCACCCGCCCCCCTTTCAGAAATTAGCCAACTATTTTTTTTTCTTTCCTTTTTTTTTTTTTAGTCTGGTAGTTGCTCTTGAATTAACAGCTCCTTTCTTGTCTTTTTCTTTCCTTTTTCTTATTTTCCCCCCATTTGCGGAGGGCTTTTTTTAAATTATTATTTGAATTGTTTTCCTCTCCTTTCTGCAGAGCTGCAAAAGCTCTGCTTTGAAAACTGCTGCCCCAGAGTGCAGTTGCTTAGCTGTCCTGTCAGCATTGTTCTAATGCTCATTCCATATGTATGTCACATAGGAGCAGTACCCTCCTCCTCTCCCTTCCCCCCATCCATGCATTTGATTTTTTCCCCTAAAGACCGAATTTTTTTTTTTATTTTTCCGAAGGAGCTTGCAAACAGGGAAATTCAAACTGCATGTTTCTGTGCTGTGGTTACTTACATAGCCAAGACCACATTTCTCTTAGAAAAAGTGTTTGCTCTGTTTCTTCTTTTCCCTACTCCCTCTTTTTCTTCCCTATAAGCACAAAGGCTTTAAAAACTTAAGATCTATAGTTCCTTTTGCTTTTTTTTTTTGCGTTACCGTGACAGCATGTATCTCTGTTGCTGAAGAATGAAGCAGGCAGGCTGGAGGTTTTTTATGTTCGGTGCTTTTGGGACCACTAAAAAGAAGTCTGCAGAGAAATACGTACAGCAACTGTGCCAACTGAGTTTCTCATGACTGTTATCTGTCACTTACTCTGACTAAAAGGTAAGGGGTTCTTTAGTAATTTTGTTAAAGTCTTTGTGCATTGTTTGTGTGGTGTCATTTGACATGTGCAACTCCCTGGCTCAGGAGGGAGGTGGGTTGTGAAGATTTTTGTGTTAAGGTATTATAGGTCACCCAAGCAAAGCTCTTTGCATCCAGAGGAGAAAAAAAGATCTTGTTTCTTGGAATTGTTTCCCTTTTCATCTGAAATGGTGACTCCAGCTTAGCTCGGTACTGATTGAGACATAAAGCTGGGGCATTATCACTGCTGCTTATCTTTCCTGGTGCTCTTTCTCTACCTAGGGAGCACACGCACCCAGATGGTGTGTGCGTGCGCAGATGTGGGGTAAGGCATAGCCCCGGTGCGTGGCAAATACTTGGCAACATGCACATTCTCCTCTCTTACTGTAACTAAATGTCTTCAAGCACCCTTTGCAAGGTAAGAATGCCTTAGTTCAGCACACTGCAGCTTATGCCTGTTTAAAATTATTATTTGGATTACGGTGCATACTGTGGAAAGTTATTAGTTTCCACAGAGACCAGTTTAATTGGGGGGTATGTGTGCAGCGGTTCTGTTTTGTGCTTTCCATACGCTGCTTGTGGGGGAGTATGAAATGTTATTTTCTTCTTAATTCTTGGGAAGGGTGAAGTTTACGCTGTCTGTTAGGCATAGCAAATGAAGTTATAGCTGAAATTGATTAAAGCTGTGAGGAAGCATAGCCTTACAAGGCTCTTCAACATAGCCTGAGAGTCAGAAGATAGTTTATTAAAATATTTTTTTGCGCTGCTTTGTAATATGCAGAACTGTAAGGAGGAAGGCATCTTCAACAAGCAGAATTAGCAGCGAATGATGCCTGGACTGGATCATTATGTCATTTGTGTGTTAGAAACCTGTTTAATCCACAACCTTGGTGCGCGCTGCTTTTTTGTGCGTGTGTGCTGGATGCATCTTTCAACAGCCTCTTAGTTCGAGAGGGCATTGTTTTATAAAATGTGTTAATGTGTTTCTGCTTTGCAGGCAGGCAGAAGTGCTCTCTGTAACTGTCCCCTTAGCTGTGACACCGCCCGTTATTTGGCATTTTGGAAGGGGCTGATTTTAGGGCTTGCTTTGCTTTCTTTCACAGTTGTTTGTGTTCTTACTTCTTAGCTGTTAGTTCTCTGCATGGAAAATGCATCCTAAGGGTGCTCATTTCTCATGCTTTGCAATCATAAGTGGCTGAGACAGTTGAGCAACCTGCTTTAGTGGTGTTGCTTTGCCAGGAATGTTGCCTTGCTTATTTGAATAACCAAGAATGCCACCAGATATGTAATTACTTTAAAAACAGACTAAAAATACAAAGTGTGAAGGAAGAGAGAAAAGTCCTACTTGCAGGCATTAATTTCTTTTTTTACTGTAGCTCTTTATAATGTTATTTCAAAATTAGATATTTCCTAACACATGCTCTGTGACTCTTATTTTCCCATTATTGTTGCTTTGTATCAGCACTGAGAAAACAGTCATTTAGATAACAGGTTTTCATTGACATCCTTTTTATAATATAGAAAGCAATATAAGAAGCAGTAATAAGTTAAATTGGCATCTGCTAATTATGCTGAATACAGATTGCGAGCTCTTCAAGTCGTCCCTTGCCTTAATGCTGTTAGCATATTTTAGCACTGGCAACCAAAGGAAAGAAACTGGAATGTTCTTGCTTGGGGTTTTTTTAGGGGGAAAAAAAAAAAAGAAAAAACTATGGCTTGCGAAGAAGTGTGAAGTTTTGGGGGTTTTTAATGTTTCTGTGCTGGTTGCGAACAGAACATCATACACAGTTTGGTAGCACTTGGTAGAATTGTGGTCTCTGAGAAACTGACCTGCCTGGTGATCACTAGAATTAAATTTGACCCTTGGAGACAAAACCATTGTTGTCTGATATAAAACTTAGTGTTAGGGCAGGAAGACTTGGAGAGTTTTGTTGTCACCAAATACGCGATTCTTTTGGATCTCTAAGAGAGATAATTAAAAATACAACTCTTCTGAACTTAGTTGCGGTTCTTCATACTATTCTATGGCAATTTTGCTCACCCCATCTCAAAACTGAAAGTCTTCCGTGGAAGGAGGAGAGCTGTGCTTCTGCCCAGATGTGCTCAGTCGTGCCCTGTGCGTTTTCCCAGTGCAGCAGTGCTGCTGTCCGGCCGTGGCGCGGAGCCCAGGAGCAGGAGCCCCGGCTGCGGTGGCCAGGGCGGGAGGACACACGCTCCGTGCAGCCCGCGGCGCTGGCAGCGGGACCCGGAGCGGCGGCGGGTCAGCCGCTAGAGGGGAGGCGAGAGCCGCTGATCCCGGTGCCTGGCACCGCCGGGGGAACACCGGGAGCGGGCTGTCCAGGGCTGGGTTTGCACCGAGCGTGGGCACAGCCGGCCCAGCCTGCATCCCCTGCGTGCCGGGAACACCCAGCGGTGCTCGCTGGGGCCTAGCGTGGGCTGGTACAGGTGCTCTTCTCAAGGAGCATCCCGCTGCTGCGGTGCGTGGTGTCCTGAGACAGGTTTAGACGGGGCAGAAACGTGCCCACGCTTCGTCTGTGCTGGAGTTTCTGCCTGTGGACCTGCCCCTGCCTCCGTGCACAGCCTCCCTCTCGCCTGGCTCCAGCCTGGAGAAGAGGAGACTGTGGGGAGATCTCATTGTGGTCTTCAGCATCCTCATGAGAGGAAGTGGAGGGGCAGGTGCTGATCTCTTCTGTCTGGTGCCCAGTGACAGGACACGAGGGAATGGCATGAAGCTGTGTTGGGCAGAGTTTAGGTTGGGTATCAGGAAAAGGTTCTTCCCCCCAGAGGGTGGTTGGGCACTGGAACAGGCTCCCCAAGGAAGTGGTCACAGCACCAGCCGGACAGAGTTTAAGCGTTTGGACAGCACTCTCAGGCACATGGTCAGATTCTTGGGGGGCTGTCTTGTGCAGGGCCAGGAGTTGGACTTCAGTGATCCCTGTGGATCCCTTCCAACTCAGGATATCCTATGATTTTTACCGGTAGTGATGATTTGGCACATAAATTTACCATAAGTTGTTTCATCCTTCTGTAGAGAAGTTATCTTGAAGTTGAAGGATTGCTCTGTGTGGTGGGGATGGGCACAGTGGGAAGTGTCCTGTGTGGAGAGGTGCAGGGCTGAGTGGAGATAGGAGAGCTCCCAACCAGTGAGTTCTGCAGGTCAAGGTGAGGTTGCTAGGGATGGATGGGCAGTGCAGGAACTGCGTGTTTTGGATGTTGGTGTGTTATGGCAGTGCTGTAACTCTTCTCTTCATATGAGCCTAATTTTGCTAAAAGTGGTGTCAGAGTCTTTTTAATAAGACATTATGATTTTGGCTTCAGTTTTGGGTTTTCTTACTCTCTTATGTGCATGTGTAAAATGCAAAGCATATTTAATGAGTGAATACTTCAAATGCTTCCAAATTAATTAAAAACAGTTCCACATCTGGAATAAATCCAGTACCTTTCATGGATGGCTTCAACTTCACGGTTTTTCCCTCTTGTGAGAAGCCCTGTGAATATTCCTGTGTGGATGCTTGTGAAAACTGGAGTAGCAGAATCCAGGCTTATTTTACAAAGGAGAGAGATCTGAAACCCACAGAGATCAATAGAATCTTGGCCTTTATTCCAGCAGACTTTGGATAAGACCTAATGATATTATATGATTATATGATAGGCGTGTGCATGGTCAGGTTTTTTCAGGGTACCTTGTCTTGAAGGTAACTGCAAATCTTAAATAAAATTTGTTGTTTGTTGTGGTTCAGCTGCTGTTTAAATTCACACAGATTTCAGAGAGGCTTGAATTAGGCACCACAAACAACAAAAAAAAGAAGTGTTTTTATAATGAGCTTTTTTTTCCTTCTGCCTTCTCTGTCCCCAGAAGTAAATAAAATGTTCAGGTTTTTCTCTGTGGGAATGTTGTGATTTAAACTGACACAACCAAGTGACCTAAAGATAGGCTTATTGCATAGATAAAAAAATGCAGGGTTGGGTTGTTTGAACTGCATTAGCATCAGAATAAGAAATGGCAGAGAAAGTTGGCTGAGGTGCCCATGCAGAACTGGGGAGAGTTGTTCTTTGGAAAGCTTCTGAGCTGGGAATTCTTTTCTGAGCCATAAATAAATAAATCTGTGTCCTGAACAGTTAATGAATACAGGAGTCTGGGCAACTTTAAGCTGTTTGGGATATTTAAGAAACCCACATGGTGCTTTTGTTAGTATTTTTGATTTCCGTTTTTTCCCCTAATATTTCCATTTTAAGTTTTTGTTGTGTTTTTTTTTTTTTTTAACTTGCTTTATTTATGCTGAAAGATGCTATTGGTAATGTTTTTGCCAGCACTTTTTTTTTCACTCCCACAGCAGTTTTCCTATGTGTTGCACCAAAGTGCTGCCCCTGAAATTTCTGATCCTCGAGCTACAGATGGGGATTGCAGAGAGTTTAGTGCTTCGAGTACCTTGTCTTTGGAGTTGTCCTCTGGTTGCTTGTGCGTGATCCTCTGGGGATGCCAAGAAAATTATCTTGCAGGGATCCTACTGTGATTGCATATACAGCTTTTCCAGGGGAACTGAGTGTGTTTTGCAGACTAAAACTAATTAAACCTCATGACATTCATGGCAGACAGATAAGCATAAACCACAATAAGTAAACTGAAACAGGAAGAGGTGGAGAGCTCAAGTTTCCCATGGTAGTGAACGGTGACATTCCCATTGAACCAAGCTATAGGTGCCGTGTACCTCTGAAAATGAGGGTGCTGTTGACTTGGCTGAGAGCTACCCTTTTGGCACTGGATTTTGTGGAGGTAGTTAATATTTGCAGTTTTGCATCCAGGACCTGCCTATTAGAGATTGAATTTGTTCGAATCTCCTCAGCATTTCCTTGCTGCTGAGTTCTTGGTGAGTCTGTGTAAGCAGTATCATCTTGGGAAGTTGCTGAAATGTCCTCATGTCCTTCCAGACTGGAATTTTCTGAATTAACCAGCCTTGATTTGAATTGTAACTTTTTGCATTAAGTAGAACGTGCCTGAGGAAGGTGCACCAGCTCTTACAACACTAACGGGTTGTGACCATTGCTGGGTCCTGACTTCACTGGTACTGTGCTTGTAGTTATTCCATCTTTGATGTGCCTTTTGAGAAAGGTTTGATACTCTATGCATTGCTGCTGTCATGGCTGTTGGTCACGGGCAAAATAAAAACCCGGTGCTGCTGAAGTGGATGAGCTGACCATACAGTAAAATGGAGTGGGAATGAGAAATTTCACTCATTTAACTGCTCTGAGTGCCCAGCTGCTTGAAGTACAAGGGTACAAGGCAAGGCCTCTTAGAAAATAAAGGTTTTAGCCAGTCTGTAATCAGATAATTATGGTGCTATAAGCCAGATTTGCAGGTATACCGATACAATGCAGAAATTCCCATTAGGGCATGCTGTACAACTGGGATATACTGACAAAGAGAGAAAAGGAGTAGTGAGAGGAAGCTATGGCCTGAACTTGTACAGCCTTTTAAGAAAGCATTTTAACCATAGGAGCCAGTTAAAAAGGTTAATTGGGCAAGATCTTTATTGTGGTATGTGAAAGTGAGCTTTGGAATTTGAGAAGAGAAAGCAGCAGACAAAGCAGTGAGGTGTTCCAGGACATGAAGCTGTTCTTCGTGGAAAAATGAGGATCATCCCTACGCAATCTGGAAGAGGGGAAGTGTAAAAAAAAAATGACAGAATATACTGAAGATGTGAAAGTTCTTTAAATGATACAAGACCCCCACCCCCCCCAAAGCAGTGTGGGTGGAAAGAGCAGGGCAGACACGTTGCCTTTAGATCTTACCGAGATGACAGGGGTTACACCGGGAAAGGAGTAAAGTTTGTGAAAAGTGAAGAGACATGGCACAAAAGAGGAAGGAGCACGAAGGTGCTGGAACCTCTTTTACCAAATCAGCATCCCTGAAGGCATCCAGGATAGTGACAGAGTTCTGTTACTGTGTGTGTTGTCGGTCAGTCATGGAAAAGAATGAGCCAAAAAGGAATGCAAAGGTCACGTAGAAAGACTGCAGGGGCATCTGGAGCAGCAAGAATGTTGAGGTATGTGCTCCTATAAACTGTCAGACGTACTGGAAAGGAGGAATACCAAAGTTCATCCTCAGCATGACAGAGTGGTTGAACCCACTGGAACTGCTTTATATTCAGTGGTTGTTGGGGGGAATAAGCTGCCACAGAAATCAGTAGGATAAATGAATGCTTGCTGTAATTGAGCCTAAAACCCAGGGGTTTGGCATGATGCTCTAAGTGCTAACACCAAAAAGCAGGAGTTAATTTTGCATTGGCTTCCTTACTGTAGCCTGCCTTCCTGCAAAACATCCCAGAGCACGAGCTGTTGATATTGGAGCATAAGTGTTCATTTTTGAATTCATTTTAGTAATGTGGGCATGAGTCAATATGCGGTAGTGCTTGGTGCTAGCAAAGTGGATTTCAGACCAATGGGCTCCGGAGAAGAGCGCAGTTTTAGAATTTCTCCTATTGCACATTTCAGCTTGCTGAGAACTTGGAGCAAAGGACAGCATCTCTGCCTCATTTGTTGCTGGTTATGCCATTTAATTAGTGTCCATCATTACTGAACAGCTCCCATGAAGGTGAATACGGGCTTAGAGAAATCTTCAGCTCTGCAGAGGAACTCTGTAACTAGATGCTAAGAAGGGGCTGTTCATACATGGGAAACAAAAGGGCCCTTTATGTAAAAGTAGCTTGTTAGCTTTTTGTCTAAGCGATCAGGGTGTCACACACTAATAAACTGGCCAGTCCCTCTGGAATAGGCATTCTTGGTGGTGATTTAGAAGGTGCATTTATACAGTAGTCTCCAACTTCATTACTGTGCTGTTTCCTTGGATACTGAACATTTTGCATATAATTATGAGAGGGACGTTAACAATGCGTCGTGGTTCTAATGGTTTTAATAAAAGTTTTTCATATTACTTGGTTAGTGAGTCTCTTTTTCCTTTAATATTCGATATCAAAGAGGAAGAACAAAAGGAAGTGATTCTTGTCAGCAATTTGCACAAATTCTTTTGAGCCAAGAACTGGTTTTATTTCTTAAAGTGTGGAAATCCTGTATGCTATTTCTGGAGTTATGTTGCTGAATGGGTTGTAAATAGGGGTTAGAGTGCTACTATTCATTGTAACATGAAATTCACACTGTTTGGGAACAATTTTACAATAGTAAAGAAAAAGCTGTTTAAATGCTGGGCAGTAAACAAAGTTTGTTATGGGTGTGAAAGCATTTAAATACTTCATGTGTCTATTTAAGGCTTGGGTATTTTGATAGTGTTCAGTATGTTTCTCAAAGGTACTTTCTGCTCTTTACACACCATCTTGGTTGCCTCAACTCCGGCTGTTGTTTAGCAAACAGTTTGAGCTGCCATGGACATGGAAAGGATCCCTCCTGCCTGCCCCAGGCACCCGTTCCCATCTCCCTCCCTCCCTTTCCTTCACAGGCATATTTGCAATAGGGCAGCTCAATCCCCACTGAGAACAAAATCAACAAAAACCAAATAAACAAAACCCAAACCAAACCAACAATAACGACAACAAAAACAATGCCAAAACCATGCATACACACACAAACTACAAAAAATAAAAACGCAAAAAAAAGCCAACAGGAAAAAGCAGGGGGATTGAGCCTAGAACAGCTGCTTTGGTGGCCACGGTGGCTTATCCTGCTGTAAAGTGATCACCAAGCTGTGGCATGAAAGGATTATGCTTGAATATAATTAGGTTTAGTTGTGCAGAGTGTCTGCAGCTCTTGCAAAGAAGTTGGTAGGAGCCTCAGGCTGTGGTGCCCAGGCTCACACAGTGATGCACCGTCTGTCGTGGCCCTTCACTGATCCTGCACCGAGCATGAAGCTCTGTGTGTGTCACCTCCACGGCTTTCAGCACATCTGATTGTTCCACTGACTGCAGAGAATGCTTTCATATGCACTTGAGGAATGTCTGCTTGGGAGCAATATTTTTGCATGTCAAAAAAAGAATTAATGCTTTCGTGTTCTTTGAGACCTCGTTGGACCTTGGGATATCCCCTAGAAACACAGCGACAAGGATTTAACCTCTGAAATATCTGTAGCTGTCACAGGCTGTGTAGTTACATGAGGTATGAGGGCAGCTGAGCGTGATGAAATGGGCTGTACCTGTGTGTGTGTGTACACCCTCACTCAAACTAGAAGTGTGCTCACTTACTGTGAGCTGGTTTCAAGTTCAAAATGTTGTGCATTTTTTAGTGTTAAAAGAGCTACTTTATATTCCTACTGATGCTTTTTCTTCGGAGAAACATTATATTGTGTAGTTCATTTAATAAAATGAAAGCATTTTTCCAAAAGCCAGAGAATACAGAATTTAATAAAGTGGCATTTGAAGATAAGTTCTAGGGATGCATATGAGAAGGCTCTTTTGCAGTATACTCAGTTTTATTGAAGTCCTCACAGCAGCTTTCATATGCCAAAAGCTGTTGGCAGTCTTTTCCTATCAGAGTGGTATAGAACTGTATTATATACACAGATATTTTGTCCTTACCCATAATAATTTCACAAGCGAGACATGCTGCTTTTTTCCCCCTTCTGTGTGGATTTGTTGGTTTGCTTTAGTAAGCTTATGCATTGCTATTCTGTATCTCCCCCCCCCCCCCCCCCCCCCCCCCCTTTTTTCTTAAAAACACGGGGGAAACAGGTTAAGTTACTCCCAATGATTTTGATCTTTGACCTGATGTTCTCTGAAACAACTTCTTTTGGTTTTTTACCTTTCTGGAGATTTTCAGGGGTCAGGTTGAAATGGCAGCTGCCTTTCAGTCAGTGCGTGGTGAAGCCTGAGGAAGAGCTATTTGCAAGTAATGCCTTGTTATGTGGAACTTCATTTTAAACGGAGGTTTCAGATTCAGGAGCAGCGAGCCTCACTGGGCATGAGTTAAGTGTTACTTAGTCTGGAGTCCTTTTTATTTCAGCTGAGCAGCTTTTTCCTTCTCTTGTCAGAAGAAGAAAAGGTAAAAAAATGGTGAATGTGTGGCCTGAGCTTGCTTCTGTGGGATGCTCTAAGAGGGAGTATCCACGTACCTTTGCCTACAGCATCTCCTGGGAGCTGCACACCATCATGGCACCCTTGGGATGAGGCAGAAATGATGGAGCAGCCTGGGTTTTGAGGGAAGAGGTGAGGTGGTATGGGGTTGCCTGCACTGAGTCCTCCCCTCCTGGTGCACAAACAGAAGGTGTAGAGCCAGTGACTGGCGTAACCACATCTTATCTCTTCCCACAAGTGACTGACCGTGTTTCGGATCAGCAGCTTGGGGACGTGTGACCTGCCCCGTTTATTGGCAAGCACTGGGTTGAATGTTCAGCATTGATGTGAGGTGGCCACTTGACTAGCAACTTCTCTGCTTGTCAAAGTGTCTAAGGGATGGGGTGGCTCTATTAGGAAGATTTATCTGCAGGGACTTGGTGTGGCATCACCACAGTGTGGGCTCCCAGCAGGCAGGGAGCAGTCAGACCAAGGAGTCTGACAGCACGCTGATGTACGGGGAGGAGACATGATGAATGCAGGGTCAGGGGGACTGGGCCTGACCTTGCCTTGCATGGTTAGGTGATTTACTCCAGCCAGTGTGTGGTGTGCATGCCCAGGATTTGGGAGCACAGGCTTTGCAACTTGGCCTTTGGCTGCAGGCAATCCTGACTCCAGAACAAATAGAAAAGGGTGAGACATTGAGATGCAGCTGTTCTTCCTGGTGGCTGCCATTGTCAACAACATCATGGAGTCATAGCACTGTTGTTGATGTTGTCAGTGTTACTATTACACCCTGGTTGTTCTTATTACCCCTGCCTTACTGGTCTCCAGTTCATGATCAGTGTCCACTTAACTTTCCAAGATCTACATGTGATTGTGAAGACCAAACCCAAACTCCTGACCTGTGAATAAATGATGAGTTTTGAATGGTAGCCACTGCAGTGGTAGTGAGAAACACAACTGTATGACCCTCTGTTCTGGAAATTTAGGCCATAAATGCTGGTGAGTATTGCTTTGTAGGGGAACCTTCCTGCCCTCGATTGTGTAGGTACCAAGGGCATCATAGCAAGGCAGTGAGAGCTGGAGTATGTGGGAGGGGTCTCCTGTGTAACCTGGAGCATGGGGCTTGAGCTGCTGTGCCTGTTTCCTCATCTGGAAATGGGCTAAGTGTCTGCACTAACCTGACCTTCAAGTATGCACGAAAATCAGGGACCTCAAGGGCAGTGCTGTCAGGGCAGGTGGAGGCACTTTGCAGTCAAAGCTTTTGTGACAGCCGGTGAGTGTGGGTGCCTCAAAGTAGTCCAGTATCCACAGGGATTTCAGGAGGTAGATAGCAGTGTGCTGTGGAGTTCGTTCCTGCTTCCCAGTGTGACAGGTGGTGAGGCTCTCCATGAAGCCTGGGCTGCCGTGCTTGTTTAAAGTGCCTTTCACAGAGAAAGGGCAGAGATCGTAGCTCTGTATGGCTGTTTCCCCTGGCTTTCCATGCAGTGATCCTGGAGATATTTGAGGAACATGCTTCTCCAGAGGGAAGCATGGAGCTCTGTTAGTGAGGAGAGCTAAAAGAAATCCAGGCTTCTTTTTTCTTCTTTTTTTAATTTTGTATGATTTTGACATTTGAAACTAGATCATAAATGAAAATATACTTTTTCTGAGGTTCTGCCTCTTATGCCAAATATTTTAAAGGCACTTTTCCAAGGTGATTATCAAAAAATCTGCATTAAGAGATACCTCATTTAATCTAACATATGCTGATTGCCATGAAGATATTTTCAACAGATACTCTGTCATGATGTCTGTTATTCTTCAGGACATAAATAACGGCTGGACTGTAGATGACTCTGTGGGTAACTGGCGGCTTATGGGTAACCTCTTTTCTGGCACAGAAATAATGGGTTGTTTGTTCCTTCAGTTGAAGTCCTGATGTGTTTTGATGTTTCTGATTTACATTTTTAGCACTGTTCCTGATACCGTTCAGTGTTCTGTGAACAGTCTTTAAACTTGGTGTTTATTTTGGAGCGTTGGTTTTCCAGCAAACAAATATGTGATTAGCCATTAATGGTTTTGCTATAAATAAACAAAAGCAAACAGTTCAGCTTGAAATAGTGATCTCTGCTCTGTGGAGCTTTTAATTGAGCCATGCCTGCAGAGTTGAACCTTTCCAAACATGCAACTGGCTTTGAGGGACTCCCAGTTGTGGTGACTGAACTGGCCGAGTTGGAAAGCTGAAGCTGTGGTGGTTTGAGTTAATGTATGGTTAGCTAAAAAGTGGTTATCATCTCAAATATCTATGCATGAGCCGACCACTGGAGGGGGGAAGAAGGGTGGTTTCAGTACGGGTGAAATGTTTGAATGCAGCGGGAGGTCCAGCGTGCAGAAGACTTCCAGTGCTGTGCCTTTCCCTTCGGGGCTGGTCTCTGGGTGGGGGTGACTGGTGGAGGTGGCACCAGAGGTGGCATGAGAGGTTCTTCCCCACAGCCAAGGCAGATCTGTCTCTCTAAGTGCCACAAGCACTCCGTTGTGTGCATGGAAAATAGTATGTTACTATATCCCCTTCAAAATAATTGGATTTAGCACCTTGTAAGGATTTGGGCATTTCTAATGCAGATAGCAGTCCAAGGCCAGCTTTGTTGGAGAGCTTCCCTCTTTGCAGTGACTGAACCTTAACGTATGAGCTGGAAAGAAATTTCTAGGTTTCACTCAGTACTGTTAGGTTTAAGGCTGACTCCATCTACTTTTCCATTTCCCACATGATGTCTGCAGTGTGTGTTCCACTTATCTGAGAGAAAGTGTGGATTTTTTTGACCTGATGCAGCTGTGCATTGCTTCTTACTTAGGCAGGTTAACCAACTACTGTGGCCTGAGCTGGATGTAATTTTAAAAAGTAATGGCAACAGCCCTCTCTCTAGATACTGCCTGCTTGAACAAATGACAAACTTCCTGATTTTTTGCAGAAAAAGTTGGAGAGCAGCCACTGTATTTATCAACAATCTTTTTTTCTTTCTTTCTTTTTTTTTTGTGAACAGTTGTGGGCTCTTACAGTTTGTCCAAGTTTTCAGAGACACTTTCATCAGAGGGCCACTGAGAGGCAGATTTTGGGGAGCTGGCTTTCAGAAAGGTGGCTGCTCTGCGGTGCCTAGAAACCAGACCCATGCAGATATCTCTGGCTGGTTGTAGACAGCTCCACTGTGTTGCTCCAGAAGCAGCTCCGTGTTATGCCTGTGACACAGCAGCAAGTGCCAGCACCCTGCAGATTCCTGTCCTACCGAAAAGGAAAAATGTTCATTGCTGCATCTAGGTTTTGTTCTCAAATCTCAAACTTGTTGGGAATCTCAATCAAAATATTTTCTCCTTCCAGTTCCATCCTGATCTCTTTCTATTGCTGTGTGTCGCAGCTATCTTGCAGAGAAATGGCATTGCAAAACCAATAATCCAATTCCTAGCATCAAGAAATAAGTTTTTTTTTTCTTTCTTTCTTCGTGTCTAGGTTAGTAAGGTCTAGCTATTTCTCAGGTGGTTGTTCTTTTTGATTGTTTTGTTTTGTTTTCTTAAAGGCACCTGGATACATTCGTATGTCTTCTTTAGTGTAGAGTGAAAAGCTTTATCCTACAGTCTCTTTGTAGAATCCTTACTGGACTATCCTGATTTTGATTTGGCATCTCATAATCATAGAACCATAGAATGGTTAGGGTTGGGAGGGATCTTTAAATATCACTTAGTCCAACCTGACAGTCTTTTCCCTTAATCTCCATTTTACGTTGTGTGTTTTACATGGAGCTGTCAATGGTGAAGAAGCTTTTGTATATGCATCTCTATTTTCAATCTCCCTTCATTTGCCCATATATAAAGGTCTGGACCATTTGAGCTGCCCTACCTCCCCACACAGAGTGTCTGAGGGAGATACATAGTATTCTTTTCCTCTGAGAGTAACAGCTTATTGCAGTCCTTATACCTACATTCCTATTATGGCCCTGGAAACAGTAGTTGTAAATCTCATGGACTTCTTTCTTACTATAAACTATATCCAAATAGTTTATACAAGCCTCTGAAAGCTGTCAGAAGGAGTATGTGCAGTATCCCAAACACAGAGCAGACCAGAGGCAGCAACCGGCAGCAGTTGGGACTAGCGGGTGTGAGTTTTCAGGAAAACAACCATGGAAGAGAGTTCATGGTGGGAACTGAGCCTTGTGTGGGAAAGGTGGAACATGCTTTTTTAGCTGCAGGGTCATCACATTCACATCAGTGCTGCAGCTCACAAAGGGCTTGTTTCATTGTTGTGTTTCACCAGGTATTGTAAGACATTGAGATTCGGGTTGCTCTAGGGTTTTGTACAAAAGACTATCTGGTCTCAGTTGTGTTGTTATTATTATTTGCATTATTTGCATTATGGTAAGGGCAGAGTTGCAAAGAGCCCAGTCAGATCACTGCTCAAGTCCCACTGCATGCAGCTGAAATGTGCCCCATGGCAGGCTGTGGCCCTGCTCCCCATCCTCAGCACCCTCTGGGTGTATGAGTAGAGCTCTTGCCCCTGAGGATCAGAGGTGCAGCTTGGTAAAAAGCTGGTTGTTTGGAGGGGATTCATTTGTGGTGAAGGGAAAGCTGGGGAAAGACCAGCAATGACAGGAGTGGGATCAGTGCTGGATTTTTGCTGCTGACATTGCACCTTGAAAGTGCTTTTGAACTAGGGCTCTTTGGATGAGGGTCATAGTAGATTTATGAGTAAAACATAAGGGGAAAAGAGAGGCCAGATAAGCAAGAAATAATATCATTGAGTGTGTTTCGTGAGGAAGTACCCATGAAAATAACTGGCTCTTTTTGAAAATGCCCCAAAGCATCCCCATTTTACAGTGACTAAGAAGCAGGAGCCAGCGGGGGTTTGGGATACACAAAGCGTGGAAACTGGATATCAGCCTTTGTTTCCCTGGGGGCAGACCACCAAGGGACAAGCTCAAATCCTTTATAAGGTGGCTCCCAGGAGTTCACTTTTGACAGATCTCACATGGCAGCAAATTATTCCTCCCCCCTCCTCCTGCCATTTCCCCAAGCCATGTTTCATCCTCGAGGGGAGAGTCCAGCAGATCCTTTGCATCTGCTCTTCAGGAAGAAAAATGATGCCCAGCTCCTGCTTGCAAGTGGAAGCATTTGCTGATGAACTGATACTTGCCAAAAATTGGTGTTGTATGGAAAAAATCCCCAGCACCTGCTAGCAAAACAAAGTTATTCATAACATACGGCTGGGTGGCTAAATCTTCACTTCCTAAGGACGGCCTGAATTACACTTGCTACATGCTGAGCGGCCTGTCTCCCGTGTGGAATGACATGCAGGCAGCAGGAGGATTTACAGCTCTGAGAAAGGTTAGGGTTTACAGCACTGTCTCTTGCAAGGACTTACTCTGCAGAAATGATCATTTTGTCTTCACCTTCTCTTTTGGGGATAAACACATCATGATATAATCATATATATGGAAAAGCAGATCTTCGTGCTCATCAGGGAGCAGGTAGCTCCATGAATTTATCTCCTGCTGTAAATCTGTCGGTGTCAGTAAGGTTTTTTTTCCCCTCCTGCCTAGACTTGAACACACATCTTTAATTCATTTCTGTATGGCACAAGTTCTAAATTCTTACTCTGCATTCTGATTTGTTTTCCTGGCCAGTAAATTGTTAGCCTTTCCTAACTGGGTGAATTACTGTGGAGTGCAAGGAAGTTGTCTGGCTAGGAAAAGTGTTGTTTAAACATGCTTTTTTCCCTTACTATTCATTTGACATCGTGCTAGTTTAATTGACAACATTGCCTGTGTAATGAGAGGAGAGTTAAAAAATCCATGTCTCTCTCTAGTCTGTGCTTGAGCTTTGCAGGTAGAATGACACCTTGGTCTTTAAACTCCTAGACTGATATCTTCCATATGCCTAAACACTAATTTCCATGACTTTGGAAGAGTTTTCAGTGGTTCTGTGCTATGGAAGAGACTCCTTCCAAAAGAGGGCACTGATGTACATGGGCTCTCACCTCCTGGTTGCAATATTGACAAAACATTTGTTGTCAAATTTTTTCTATCACTAATGCAGCTTGATGTAAGCCTTTCATAGGTGACAACTGCAAACCTACCTCAATGCTTTGCAATCTTAATTTTATCCATTTTGCAGATCCTCATGGCCTGGTCACGCAGAAGTTTTTGTGTAGTCAAATTGCTGTTGTTGATAGCAAAGAACATTGAGAAGAAGAGGTTTCATGCCTGTGCGGCAAGCTTCTGGGTTTTGTGCTTTGATGATTAGACCACAAGAATGGATTGGCTGTTGTTCATGTTGACGTTTGAGTGAAAGGAGTTAACTTGTAAAATTAAGGTCACTTCCAAAGAAATCAAGAGCTTCTGTTCCTGCAGTGGATGCATGACTTCTCTACATACTCTCTAGACTTCGTGTGCTTGTGGTGTTACTGTTCTTCTGCTTCCTAAAAATACCTTTACATTTTCAAATATACCTTTTTTGCTCTAAAGCTGCTTATTCAGTAAAATTTAAATAGCTACCATGTGTAAGAGAATTGTGACAACTCTCTCAAGGAAGCAACAGTAATTTCAAATTGTAGTATTTTTCCATACCATGAGGTCTCCAGTCCTATCCTGTGTGAGGAGATACCTTTCCTTTCCCAGCTTCACCAAGAGAAATACTAATTTTACATTAAAAGCTTTAAGTCAAGGTTTCTTGACCCCTTTTTTCCCATACACGCTGGTGCATAAATACCTTGACTCTCAGAAATTTGTCATCTGAAGTCAAGAAATGGCTTTTTCCTCCTCATAGCCCAGAGGACCTATATATAAGGACTCCATTGGGTTCTTCACCCTTTGTTGAGTGAAGCTGGAAGTTAAAGCACGGATGGGTTTCTTCTGTCTTCAGCGGTCACGTAAAAAAGTCTTTAATGGTTGTTTTGTATTAGCTAGTCACATTGTCTGAATAAATTTGCCTAATGGCCAACTGGAAACGTGCTCACAGGGTGTAAATGGGCTTGGAGGTAAAGTAGGGAGGGAGGAGAAGACTCTTCTGTTATCCCTTCTGTGGCCTGCTAAAACCTTATTCCTTCTGTTTGCTAAAGAAATTTGCTTGCTTTATTCTTTATATTCTATAGAAGACCTTTTGGCTTTTGTTTACCCAAGAGACATACACACTGTTTTCTTTTTCAAGTATTTTGTGGTGTGGAGTTCTCTGGAATTAGAAAAATTAGCCTAAGGAGAAGGAGTCAAACCGAGGAACGCACAGCACTTGTTTCCTATCTGCACATTGAGTTAGAGCCACATTCTTGGTGTGCAGGAATCCTGGCAGTTCCTGGGACTTCGGTCTTCCGTCTCTGTCTGGTGGGGTGTTGTGTTTGGATGCAGCTCAGACTGGAGGGTGCCAGAGCCAAGATGAGATAAAGGAAGGATGATCATACCTCTCTTCATTTCTCAAAGGAGCACCAGCCACCTACAGGTCCTTGCAGCTCTTCTGCAAGGTTTGGGTCACATAGTTAGTCTTTGTTCAAGGAGCAAAGGGAAATGACTCGAATGATGAACTGAATTTGAAATTATAGAGTTCTCCATGATGTTCAAGTTTATTTTAAAGAGTATTTAAAAATCAAGACGCACTGTTGGGTTTTTCCATGTTTTCCTTCCCGCTTCAAGGCCAGAGTATTTAATGAGAGCTAGAGTGGAAAGGTGCTGGACTGCTACATTGTGTTATTTTTTCACCTCCTTGGTAGTAAGAAGGGATTTGTTTCCTTTTAGTCTCTGCTGCTGTTTGCAGAGCAGTTTTCTTCTTTCGGAAAGCTTCTCCCTTTTCCCTGTTCCCTTTTCCCTTCATTTCCTTTCTTTTTTCCTCTTTTTTCCTTTCATACTAACCGTGTTGAGCAGTACCAGGGGATTTTATTTTTTAGTAGTTCCTGCCCAAACATTTTAAAATCAAGCAAAAGTAATCACAACCCTTCTCTTCACTTGAAACCATAACATTTTTTGACAAGAAGTGCCTTTAAAGAAATGCCTCCTAATTTACAGCGGGTTGCTTTGTACTTTGTTTCTGTAACCTATCTCATTACATTTCCTGTGTGTTAAGTATGTATGTATTATGAGCTCTTAAAAACAAATATCCCAGAAGAAAGGAATTCAGTAAATGAATAAAACATTCTTGGGTTGCCCAAGTGGCAGCTTAATAGCTCATCCATTGGGACTTTCATATAATATAATGATGATAGCCATATAAATATATGGATAGATGAATAACTTCAGTGAGGAGCTTGTTACAACTCTGCATACCACGTGTGAAATGAAATCGAACTCTGAAAGTGCTGCCTGATGAGAAGGTCCAGTTTTTCCAGTGCCAACCATGAAATTCTGCCTGAAAATACACGAACTCTGTGGCTGTATATACATGTGTACACATAGCTAAAGCATGCTTTCAATAGCGCACATACACACACGTATACATATGCTGCTTCTAAGTGGAATTTAGTGTTTCAGGACTGATGCTGATTGCACTGAACCTCTAAAACTTTGTAGACTATTGACACGACTGGGTTTGCAGCAGTGTGTTTGAGATTAGGTCTTAGCCCTGGCTTTCTCTAAAAATTACAAGATAAGTGGTATAGGAGCATAAGGTTGTCATGTTATATTGCCTAGGATATACACAACTTTTTCATTAGGTTCCCCTAATCACAGAGCTTTGTAAGTATCTGCTTTGATGCCTGTCTGCCCCAGCAGTCTGTAACCTTCTGTAGGGCTGAAAGTAAAGTTTCAAAGGATTTTTTTTTTTTGTAGCAATGATGTTCTCAGGAAAACTGATTTCCAGTTATGCTGGACTTGAAAACCTGATGCTGATGACCCGAAAGATGGAGAGAAACCAGCTCATGCTGAACTACAGCATGGACAGGAGAAACTAGACCACCAAATGAGACATAAATAAGATAAGACAATTCATGTCCTTACTTCAAAGAATAGGAAAATGAATTTTTAGGAAGTTGCTGAACTGTGATGAAAGAAGTCTAGGTGCTCATATGAAATATAACATCAGTCTCTTTTGTAAGCCAGCAAAAATTGTCTCTCTCTTAGCAGGGGGAGGGACTGGTATTGTAGTATAGACAAAGGATGCTGAGATGCTCTTCATGAAAGGCAGCAATACAGTGATTGTCTGTTGATTGTTTTAATAATGCATCTCACAGAAAAGCCCTTTATTTTCTCATGATTTATGTCTCATTAGAATTTCTCATTTTCATTGGCTGGCTTTTCCTCGGCAGTTTATTGTATGTTGTGTGTGTATATATACATATATTTATGTATGTATATATATATATACATATATATGTATATATTTATAAAATACAACTAGCATCATCTCCCACAGTAGCCTGAAGCAACAGCTTTTAATGTTGGTACTCAAAAGTGATCATGTAAAGCCCCATGAAAATAAGGGACTTCGATATTTTCATACTGGTGGTTTAAATTGATGAATGTTTGTTGTGCTGAAGAATAAGGTGCCACTGCTGATCTTTAAGATGAATGAAATGGCAACAACAATAAAATAATCTTTCTTAGATGAACTAGAAAAATTCCATCCTGGGGCTCCTGGAGGTCAGCCTGAGCATGGGGAGACCTGTTCCCTCATGGACCCAAAGCATACTGGAGAATTGTGCTTATTTGACGTATGAGCTGTATGGAACAAGCTGTTAATCATAGGGCTCACATGGTATGTGCGCAATAATTGAGTGGGCATATTCAGAAAAGGAACTGCCACAAATGAAATTTGCTGGCTGCTGGGGAATGCAGGTCCATAAGGTGATACAATCTTACATTTTTATTCTCTTTTTTAAAGAGTTTCTTTCCTTTTTTTTGTTGTTTTTTTTTTTTTTTAATAGGGAAGAAAATAAGAAGGAAACAAAGCAGGGGGAAAGTGCATGTGAAAATAAGTGTATTAAAAGATAAGTGTATTGACAAACACTTGGGAGAATTGACAAAATTGATCAGTGTGTTGAACGACGGGATATAGACTGTGGGATCAGGAAGTTAAGTGTTGTGTGTGGACATTGCAATATCAGTATGATAAATTGATTGTTGTTAGTACTGAAACTGCAGTAGTCCCTCTGTTACATTGGAGGTGATAATTAACATGAATTCATATTCCAAAACTTGCATTCAATTTACAGATCTCCTTGGGGAAGTTGAAATCATGTTGGAAGTTTAAATTAACCTCTTTCATTATTGACAACTTTTCCTATCCTTTTCCTCCCTGTATTCTAGCTTGGAGAAAACTACATTTTCAAGCAGCTTTTAAATGACAATGAGAACAACGTGTGTGTGCATTGGGTCTTTCAATAATTGCCTTTTAAAAACGATTTTTATCATTTTCACAAGTAGCAGTGCATGTACTCTGTAACAAAGAAGCTTATTCCCACTGCCCTACTGTAAGCACCTGCCTAGTTTCCTAGGCTCCTTTCCTCTGCTTTCAAGGGGGAAGTGATAAGCAGGACTTGGCTCCCAGCTTCTGCAGTACCCTCCATCAACCTTCAGCCAGTGCCTCCACTTACTCTGTCTCTGCTTAACCTCACAATTTAGATTCTTGAAGTGAGGCACCTGGCCTTTTCTGAACGTAGCTGTATTTAAAGTAATGACTGCTTAATGACTTTTTATTCTACTTGTTCTTGCTGGCTCGAATTTCATCATTCTTAACTGACCAAAAAAAAAAAAAAAAAAAAGAAAGATAACATTTTACTGTCACAGTGCTACATACGTTTGAAAATCCTGTCTCCCAAACATTGGGGCTGAAAATGAGTTTTCCAATATGCTCTGAAAACAAACGAGTTTAGGCTTAGTTGGAGCTGCTGATAAATAAAAACCAAAAATTTCTGTATGTGATTCATCCTTCTGTATAAACTGATACAAATATGTGTGGCTGATTTTAATTTTTTTTCACTGTGATTATTATTCTAGACTTTGTGCACATGGATATGGATGTTGTAGGGTCTTTGTATGGATATGGTAGGGTGTTTGTATTGATAAGGTAGGGTCTTTGTATGGATATGGTAGGTCTTTTATGTTAAAAAAGTGTACATACATACATGTATGTAGTTATATATATGTGCCTGTATGTGCACATACTACTCAGACAAGTGTGAAAATACCCAGGGCTGGTGTGATTGTTTATGTGTATGTGTGTATAGTGTTCTCCCTTCCTGTTCTGTTAAATATATGGCGAATCGATATTACATAGATTTTACTTCTGATTAGAAATACAGTAAGTAATTTTGACATGTGTAGGGGTTTAGTTCACATCTGTTTTCCTCTGTGAGACAGGGATTTTGGAGAAATAGAATCAGAACTCAGATTTCCAGGGTGACTGATGAGACACCTGACCCAGGTGTGGAAAATCCTGAGTGGTGGGGGGAATGGGAGGATATGGGCCAAACCCTGATGGATTTCTCCTTAACTAAAAACCAAACTGTGCTAAATCACGACAACATGTCACTTCACAGTACAGTTTTTATCTCTTCATCAACTGTTTCCTGTTTTCTCTCTCTGTCACAGGGTGAAAGGATGATGTGATGGACGTGAATATGGGCCGCTGGTCAGGCTCACGGCTACCTCCGTCATGCCTTGCCCTTCTGATTGTCAAGCTCCTGGCCTCCATTTGCCAGGTGGCTCACGGGACTGCCCCATTTGGCTTTCACTTCACACATTCCACTTACAATGCCACAGTGTATGAGAATTCCGCAGCCAGGACCTATGTCAACAGTCAGACGAGGATGGGCATTACCATGACTGACCTTTCATGGGATATCAAGTACAAGATAGTGTCTGGTGATGATGAGGGCTTTTTTAAAGCAGAGGAAGTCATCATTGCTGACTTCTGCTTCCTCAGAATAAGGACTAAAGGTGGGAATTCTGCTATATTGAACAGAGAAATCCAGGACAATTATTTATTGATGGTAAAAGGTTCTGTCAGAGGAGAGGACTTGGAAGCGTGGACAAAAGTGAACATCCAGGTTTTGGATATGAATGACCTAAGACCTTTGTTTTCACCAACCACGTACTCTGTCACGATAGCAGAAAGCACTCCTTTAAGGACTAGCATTGCACAGGTGACCGCAACAGATGCGGATATTGGGTCCAATGGTGAATTTTATTATTACTTTAAAAATAAAGTTGATCTCTTCTCAGTTCATCCGACAAGTGGTGTTATCTCTTTAAGTGGCCGGTTAAATTACGATGAGAAAAACAGATACGACCTTGAGATTTTGGCAGTGGACCGTGGGATGAAGCTTTATGGAAGCAATGGCGTAAGCAGCACTGCCAAGCTTTATGTTCACATTGAACGTATAAATGAACATGCCCCAACAATAAATGTAGTGACCCATATTCCCTTCCCATCAGACAAGGAACCTACCTATGCAGTTGTTAACGTTGATGACCTAGATGAAGGAGCCAATGGAGAAATAGAATCTGTTTCTATTGTGGCTGGAGATTCGCTAGAGCAATTCCTTTTGACTAAAGAAGGGAAATGGATGAATGAGTACAAAATCAAAGAAAGAAAGCCTATTGATTGGGACAGCTTCCCGTATGGTTATAATCTGACTCTCCAAGCTAAGGACAAAGGATCTCCTCAGAAATTTTCTGCAGTCAAACTGGTCCACATTGCCAGTCCCAAGAAGGAAAGTATCCCCCTGAAGTTTGAAAAGGAAGCATATGATGTTTTGATCAGTGAATTTTCACCTCCTGGTGTGGTGGTTGCGGTAGTTAAGTTGATGCCTGAGCCGCAGGGTGTGGAATACAGAATATCTCCAAGTGAGGAAGCTGAGTATTTTAAAATCAATCCCAACACAGGCCTTATTACTACTGCTCGTCCTTTGAAAATCATTGAGAGGGACCTCTATGAATTAGAAGTATATGCAAACAAAGGGGGTGATTTAAAAGCACAGGTTACTGTCAGGTTAGAAGATGCCAACGATCACACTCCGGAGTTTCAGCAGCTCTCCTACAGCTCATTCGTCAATGAAAGTGTCCCAGTGGGGTCCAGCGTTTTGGCAGTGTCAGCAGTTGATGAAGACAGGGGAGAAAATGGATACATCACGTACAGTATTGCCAGTCTGAACTCACTGCCATTTACAATAAACCAGTTTACGGGTGTCATCAGCACATCTGAAGAACTGGATTTTGAGTCCTCACCAGAAAGCTACAGATTCATTGTGAGAGCTTCCGACTGGGGTTCTCCCTACCGCCACGAAAGTGAGGTGAATGTCACCATATACATAGGCAATGTCAACGATAACAAACCCCTCTTTGAAAAAGTGGCCTGTCAGGGAGTGATTTCGTCTGATTTTCCTGTTGGTGGTCACATCACTGCTGTTTCTGCAATAGACATAGATGAGTTGGAGCTTGTAAAGTACAAAATAATCTCTGGAAATGAACTTGGCATTTTTTATTTAAATCCAGACTCTGGTGTCCTGCAGCTTAAAAAATCTCTTGTTAACTCTGGCATAAAGAACAGCAATTTTGGCCTTAAGATAACGGCAACTGATGGAGAGAACTTTGCTGATGCTATGTTTGTTAATATTTCAGTAGTTCATGGGAAAGTGTCTTCAAAGACCTTTAGCTGTAGAGAAACTAGAGTTGCTCAGAAGCTAGCAGAAAAATTGCTCAAAAAGGCAAAAGCAAATGTGAAGCTGAATTTAGAAGATGGTTTTCTTGATTTTTATTCAGTCAACAGGCAGGCACCGCATTTTGACAAATCCTTTCCTACTGATGTAAAGGTTTCAGAGGATCTGCCGGTTGGTGCCACCATCCTGAGGATAAAAGCCTATGATGCAGACTCAGGCTTTAATGGAAGAGTACTTTATACAATTTCTGATGGTAATGTAGATAGTTGTTTCAACATTGACATGGAGATGGGGATACTTAGTGTTCTCATGCCCTTGGACCGTGAGAAAACTGAGCTCTATCTCCTTAATATTACAATTTATGATTTAGGTAATCCACAGAAATCTGCATGGAGACTGCTGACTGTCACTGTGGAAGATGCAAATGATAACAAGCCTGTTTTTTTACAGGACAGTTACTCGGTTAATATTTTAGAAAGTACAAGTCTTGGTACAGAGATTATCCAGGTAGAAGCCAGAGATAAAGACCTAGGATCTAATGGTGAAGTGACTTACTCAGTACTGACGGACACCCATCAATTTGCTATCAACAGTTCCACGGGAGTGGTGTATGTTGCAGATCAGCTGGACCGGGAAGCAAAAGCAAACTACACTCTGAAGATTGAGGCTAGGGACAGAGCAGAGAGTGGCCATCAGCAGTTTTCTGTTGTGCCTCTGAAGGTTTTTTTGGATGACGTTAACGATTGCTCTCCAGCCTTTATACCATCCAGCTACAACGTGAAGGTCCTTGAGGACCTGCCGGTTGGCACTGTCATAGCTTGGCTGGAAACTCACGATCCAGACCTGGGCTTGGGTGGCCAAGTCCGCTACTCGCTGGTGAATGACTACAACGGGCGGTTCGAGATCGACAAAGCCAGCGGCGCCATCCGCCTGAACAAGGAGCTTGACTACGAGAAGCAGCAGTTCTACAACCTGACCGTGCGTGCCAAGGACAAGGGGCGCCCCGTTTCTCTGTCTTCTCTTTCTTTTGTGGAAGTTGAAGTGGTGGATGTTAACGAAAATCTTTATACCCCCTATTTTCCTGACTTTGCTGTCATTGGATCTGTAAAGGAAAACTCCCGCATTGGTACAAGTGTTTTGCAAGTTGTTGCTCGAGATGAGGACTCTGGAAGAGATGGGGAGATCCAGTATTCCATCAGGGATGGCAGTGGCCTGGGAAGATTCAGCATAGATGAAGAAACTGGTGAGTTTTGTTTCTAGTTTCTCCTTCATAGAGGTTTTTTTGCACAAGCAAAGCTTAGGCATAATTGCTTTCTACCCTTAACAAGAAATTCAGTTCTTCTTAACAGGCAAGATAAAATTATAAATAAGGATTTTCCAGGTGCAGCAGTGTCATAATTTAATTACCTGGTTACATTCATCACTCTGTGGATGTGAAGTAATACACATTTCTTTTCAGCAGCTATGTGATGACTCCATTTAGAAAGCAGTGATAGTTACAGGATGACTCGCTTACAGTCACTGCATTATCTGTTGATCACTGTAAATTACTCAGGTCACCTCCGCAGAGTCACAATACTCATGACCTTGAATGCAGTGTTAAACCCAATGAAATAAGGAGCACGAAACAAGGAGCAGATTATTTTGTCCTAAAACCTATTTGTGGTCTTGTTTTTGTTGTTGGGAGTCATTTTTCATGGGAGTTATTCTGGAATGACACATCATCCTGTGTAATACACTTTCTTGTAGCATGGTGTTCATCAGTGTTGGTGTGCTTATGTGAAAGGTAGAAATCCAGGGAAATGTTCATAACTGTAAATGACCTGTGCTAGCTTTCCTTGGGTGGCAGTAGTATTATAAACATTGACATTAGAAAGCATTGTTAATGTAGTGAAGGTTTTTAAGATGCTGAATTTAACTACCACACCACCCTATTGGAAAATGTTCAGAATACTAAATATAAAAGTGTATTTAGTAAAACACTTAAAAACTGGCTGTTCAAAAGTCTGATGGTTGTTGGGAGTAATGGTGCAGCTGTGCACCACTAGAAGTAGTGAGGAAATTAGAAAATATTAGTCAACAGTTTCAGAAATTGTATTAAATATGTTAGGTCTGTGGGTTTACTGTGGCTTGTACGTCTTTTTCTGAAGCTTTTAATTGAGAATGTGGTATTAAACATAAGATTAAAATGTATGTTTTGGCAAATTCAAACTGTTTAATCAAATGTCAACTTTCTAAACTGAACATTATGAAAAACAGACGACATTACAAATGCTGTGGCTCTCATCTACGTATAAGCAGAGAAAAATATTTTTATTCTATTTTTGTTACAGTCTCGCCGCTACAGCTGTACACAGATGATTGCAGTCAGAACCTTATGTCCAGAAACATCAGACTTGAGTGTCAGAAGTCAAGAGGGCACCTAGTCTAATTTCCAGAAAAGTTAGGAACTCGCATATCCTACAGTGCTGATAGTAGCGGAAGCCATTCAGAGAACATTATTTAGACATTTGGACATGTATTTAAATAGTAAGCTCTTGCTTTTTGAAAATTTTGTCCTATCTACTTATTGAATAGCATCAATTTCATCTCAGTGGGTTCTTTATGAAGCACTGGGAGGTTGGTCCAAATGCTGCAGTCTTGATACAGAAATCTCAGGATTTAACATTTATTGAACTTAAATGAGCTGGTAGGGAAAGTAACTCAGTGTGTGTCACTCATAAGTAAAATAACCATTTTATTACCCTGTGCCTACACTAGTAGAGGTGATGGCCTAGAATATCCTTGTTCAGTTAAGCACAAATCATGTTTTAACTTGAGTGGAAATTGTACTGAATATTCCACATTAAATATACTTACTTTATTTCCAAAATTGAAATATGTTTTGTGGAGGCAAAAAAAAAGCCCCAAATCTCCCAAGATGCCAAGATTTTTCTGCCTTTCACTCTTTCATGAGTGTTACATGAAAATGAACCAACCTGTGCTATTTCACTTAATCATTGCAGAAGAGACTTGATAATCCAGCAGATAAAAAGATTTAGAATTCTTGTGCTCATTTCCCCAAATGTTCAATACCACATGAGCCTTCTTGAAAGCAATCTGGAGAACACTTTGGGTGCAGAGCTGCAGACAGGATGATGTGGAGGGCAGGGCTTCAGGGTTACTCTGGGTCGTGCTGTTGTAAACTGAATGCAGAATTTGACCTTCTGTGTCAGATAGAATGCAACATTAATACTCTGCTATTGAACTGGTGGCAACTTAAATGCTGCTGAATGATGAATCAGCTTTCTAGCTGTAGAAAAGGGCTTAAGTCACATATTGAATTAATTTATAAAGAGATAGCTGTTTATTTACTTTCAGTACAGTTAATTTGTCACTTTTAAACTGACCAACTCTATTGGCTTATGTACCGTCTCTCCTGAAATTTGTGAAGGTAAGCAGGAGTGTGAAGTACAACAAATCAATATTTTTGGCTGCTGCCTTAATGAAAAGATGACTGCAGCATCCATTACAATCATTAGGCTATAAAGTGGGCCAAATTCATCCTGATATGTAAGCAGGCTGGAATGCAAGCAAGTCTGTGCTTTCAGCAAAATACTGCTCAAGTGCATTATTTTATTTTTCTGAAATACTACCTGTTAATGGTGTTGCCCTGTGTGTTGAGTGAGATGCGCTTTTGCTCCCTGAGGCACATTGATACTGAGGTGTTGAAATGATGCCAGGATACCTGAGGAGAAGCAGGCCTTCCTGATGGATACACACTGCACCATGCAGCTGCACATTTGTTGTCACGATGGCTTCTTCTTCTTCCACTAGAGATGTTTATAGGTGCATATAGGTGCGTCTGGAAAAATGAGGCTCACGGGAGATCTCGCTCTCTACAGCTGCCTGAAAGGAGGTTGTAGTGAGGTGGGGGTCAGTCTGTTCTCCAAGTAACAAGTGGCAGGACAAGAAGAAATGTCCAGGAGAGGTTTAGATTGGGTATTAGGGAAAATTTATTCACTGAAAGAGTTGTGAGGCATTGGAACAGGCTGCCCAGGGATGTGGTGGAATCACCCTCTCTGAAAGTGCTCAAAGAAAGTGTGGATGTTGCACTCAGGGCCATGGCTTAGTGATGGACTTTGCAGTGCTGGGTTAGTGGTTGGACTCAATGATCTTAGAGGTCTTTTCCAAGTTACATGATTCTGTGATTCTGTGATCTTAACTCCATCAAGCTTGATCTGACTTTTGGTGTGGATTCCTACATTCAGGTCAGAATAGCGGATTGTGTTCAGTGAGCGTGAGAGCCTCCTCTGTATTGGTCCTTACGGATCCTTCTGCACAGTGTTAATGTGCAAATCTGGGTGCTGTTGCAGTTTGGTAAGAGTTGTACCATTCCTTTCCTGCAGTGCTGCTCTTTGCCTCATGTCATATGGTTTGGAACTGGTTTGGAAGATTATAATTGTTACAGCATTCACAGCTAAATACTCCAGTTCATCCGTGTTGGTAACCAGAAGCATAGCAACTATTTGCCAGCTAGAAGTGTGAATCACTTCCAAATTTGCTTCAGTGGATTTATTTTCCATTTCCAGGAGGCAGAGCCGGTATAAGTCTGTAAATAAATAGAAAATCTCCTGAAGTGGATGGCTACAGTTCCTGACCAGTCAACTCCATCTGTGGTTTCCCACTACCTTAGACAGAAAATGAAATTTCTCATGGGTTTAGAAGTCAGTTATGATTGATAGCTAAAAATCTGGTTTAATACTTTTCTAGAGATTAAAAAAAAGGAGGAACTTTTTTATTTATTGACTGTTGATATAAATATCACAAATTCGCCACTTAAGAACCTTGCACCAAGGAACATGTAATGTGATCCTTCTGTCTCCCGTTCAGAACTGCATTTTTGGGGGGGGGGGGGGGTTGGGGGTTTTTTTTTTTTTTTTGTTTGGGTTGGTTTGTTTTTTTTTTTGTGTCACATTCATTTTTTTGGAATCCAGAGATGTAATCTGTTATGAAATACGGTCATCTACAATGAGAACTAGTCACTGCAGGCTTCTTCAAGTCAACAGAAAGAAACAAGCAACTGAGAAACATGATTCATTTCACCCTAATGTAAAAATATGAAATAAGTTGGGTGAATCATGCTCTAAAAATGGTGCAAAGGTCCTTGTGAGACTAGCTCAGGTAGAAGTCTACACTGAGTGCCTTGCTTGGATCAGACGTAGCCCATCCCTGTTAACTGCAAACAAGAATATATCCTGTCAGCCTTACTGCTAGGTAATTTGTGCTGACTCCTCTCTACCAGATTCATGGTTTTAATCTAATTTCTGGGAATCATCTTGCATTCTGAAACCCACACATAAGTGCACATCTAGAAATAAAAAGTGGAAAATAGGTTTTTAATAGTATAGGGGTGAGAGTTATGTAAATAATAGTTTATGATTTCTCATTTTCGGAGAATGTTAGAGTGTTAGAGCATCCCACCCTCTTTTCTATCTACAGAAATTGGTCAGTATCTGATATTTTGATCTTACTTGTAGAAGTGAGAACCTTCCCCTTGTGCAACTCTGGTGCTACAGAGAAGCTGGAGTAATTTCTTCATCTTTAATACTGCTTCCTGCCTGGTGTGCACCTCCACTCTCTTTGCCAGTCTGCTAATTGCAGTTCCTTAGAAGAAAATTGTGTAAAACCCACTCTTATCTCCAGATTGTTGTAACACAAAATGAGCAGATGTGGTAAAAAATTTTCGTGGGATGAGAGTGTGCTCTGAGTTTCCATCATAGGTTAGCTCTAGTAGTTATGACTACTCTTGTGGAAATGGTCTCTGTCAGAGGTCCTACACTGCCTTATTAAAAACCTGGATTTTCTTAGCTCTGGCGTGTGCACCCTCATAGTGCTGATAGCACAGCAAAGTGGTGTATTTTTGTTGTCTCGGGAGTTGGTGGCGAGTCCAACAAATGCGTATGGGTTTATGAAATCACCCACCTTGGGAGACTGAATACCATCTATCAGAACCTCTTTTCTGGCCGTGGTAGAGATTTGAACAACTAGTGGGAGTTCCTGGCTTCTCGAAATGTTGAGTTAGATGAGATCAGGCCTAAATGCTGGAATCTTCCTTCTCATTTTTTAGCGATTTGTGATTCAGCTAAACTGCATTTTAACTCTAGCTCCACTTTTTAGTCTGGCATCTGTTTCTACATGTCAGTGTAACAGCCTGGTACTTGAAGAGTTTCTGTTCTACCCCTGTGCTACCCGTGGATGCACTGGCAATAGCAAATTATCAAAGTGAGTTCTAGAGGAGCAGAGAGATGAGACACACTCAGCATCTTCTGCTGCAGAGGCTTCTGTAGGGTTTGTTGGTGTGGCAGCATCCTGACAGGCAAGGAATTGCTAACTCCACTGCACAGGTGGGAAAACGGAAGCAACGAGTTTTTTACTAGTTATCGGGAAAGCATAGATACATCTTGAGTCCCACTGAAACTGAACATGAAGATAAAACAGTGCTATTAATGAAATGCTTATGGGATCTTCAGTGTTCTTGCAAAGCCTGTGAGCATGGACTTAAGGAATGCTTTCAAAGCTTACTAACTTTATTTCCTAGGGTTGTTCAGGAACCTGACTCCCCTGACTTTCATTAGAACTTTAAATTTAAGCATTAGCTGACACTTAATTTCTAACCCTGTAGAGGACCTCTGATAAGAATGCAAGCTGCAGATGACCCTGTTAACTTGTTATCTTTAGGTGTTTCAGCCCTGAAATGCACATTAAGAAGCCAGTCCCGTCTTTCACAGTGCTGAAAGCTTAAAGGTACTGTTAAATGGAGGTAGAGTTCAAATTATTACAGACTCCATGGGTTTATTTATGGTGCTAAGGATAGTGGTCTGATCTTCTCTTTGAATACCTCAAAAGTGGTGGAAATTCCTGGCAAACTGTGGCTAGAGAAGGCAGTTGATGCTGGGAAACCCTAATCACAGCTTCAAACGACTAATAATGGAAACTAGAAACACCAGATGATATAGTTTACAGTAAACCAGACCTGCCTGGTTTATAATAATTCCTAAATCTATTTAGCAAAAAGGACTTTTGCTTCAGACTCCTTGCATCTTGTCACTGTCTTCTAAAATAGTTTTCAGTTATTGTGTATGCAGGTTGAAGGATACTTCCATTTACTACAATTTGAATGGTTTGATAAATATTTATGTGGGACCACTGTTAGCGTTTCCTTGAAACAAAATAAAGTAAAATGAAAATTGTTTGTGATACATGTTTTTCCCCCTCTCACTTGTTTAATTTTATGGAGGCATGTAGGAGCTGGTGAGTGGGTCTGGGTGGACTCACTGGCAGAATTTAATTCACTGTGGAGTTTTGAGACATTAGTATTGTGGATGTTCTTCATCTTCCTGGAGAGTGTAGGGCAAATTTCATTACCCAGAGCCAGTATTTTGGAGCCACTTTATTATCCCAGGCTTCTAAACCCAGTTTTCAAAGGAACTTCAGGCCATACCACAAGAGAAATGCCAGTGGGTGCTGCTGGGAGGTGGCTTGGGAAAGAGAGTTGCTGCACTTGCAGCAGGCACTCATGACGAGATCATCAGCTCTCAGCCCATCCACGGTGTCTCTCCTGAGCAGCCTCTTTGGGAAGGAGTGTGCCAGATGGATCACAGAGCGCAGTCCTGGCCAAAATCTGGTCTGTCAGCCTGTATCTATGTCAGGCAGGAGTAAAGCATTCCTGAGAGCAGCTATTTCTGAGCCTGTGGTACTGTGTTATCATTGTTCTGTGAGTTATCTCTGGCAGCTTTTAACAGTGCAAGTGTTCTTTCACATAAGATTTCCACTTCTCAGGCTCAGTTTAAAGACACAGAAAAGATTGGTGGGCATAGGGTAGCGATAGGGGATACACATTATAAAAGTCACCCCAAGACAAGGACAACAATCACTAACATTGTTCTTTTTCTTTAAAATTAGTTGTGGTAGAAAACCAATAATTTTTATACAAATTCTATGTCTGTGTGTTTGTAATTTCCCTGTCATTTCTAGATGTAAATTAGTAAGGAACAAGGCTTGTCTTAGTTTCACTGGAGCAAATTTGTTCAACATTTTTTTAATAATATGAACCCTAAAACAATGCATCAGCTTATGAAAATATTTACTTTAAAAGGCTCTGAGTATCGTTCTGACATACTTTCAAAGTTTCGTGAGTGAGGCCAGTCATGCAGAATTGTTCCATTCAAGCTGTTCAGTCCTCTAGACTTTATACCCCATAAAACAGCTCACAATGTACAATTTTTATAGCTAGCTGTAATTTGCGTGCTTTCCCTTCTTTGGAAAATGTTTGAGAGAATCTCCTTTATTATTCAGGATGCTCCTGGTGATAGGACATTTTGTCTCAATCTCCGAGTAATTTATTTATTAATAAAGAAATGTCTAGTCTGTACTTCCTCCTGTCACCTTTATTACCCTTCAGAGATGTTTCCAAGAGCATTTTGTATTATATGTTTCTGTTATTCTCTCTCTTAGTGTATAATCCCAGAATTACCTTGTGCATCATCATCCATTAAATTACATCCAGGTGCTCCTGCAGAAAGCTTATCTCCAAGGTGCGAGCGAAGGGACCAAGCCACAAGGTACTGAGTTAGATGATACTAGAGGAAAATTGACTTCCAGTGTCTGGTGTTCATTCTGAGCACATGAGCACCAGCTTTATCCTGGCATCACTTCAGACCATGAGCAGCAGTTCATGGTAGTTCAGGGGAAACTGGAGTAAAATCCATTTTGGCTGTTCCAAAGCACCCATGGAAGCCAAGGGCATTGAGAAGTGACGTTGTTTGTGCAAAACCACGAGCTTACGAGCATATGGAGGGCAATATGAGCACTCCTCTCTTCCAGGGATATACAGACGAGGATGCTTGGACAATGTGTAAGATTACATGGAACCATTTTGTTGTAATCCTTTCCTGTAACAAGTCCAAGAGAGAGAAATCTCCACTGGCCAATTAAATTCAAGACACATTGTGCTGTCTGACCTTGCAGCAGGTTATGTGGCTTTTTAGGGAACAGTAGAACTGGACAGAGTTAATCAGGAATTTGTGGGGCTGGTTTGGTGTGATAACACTGGACTGATCACATATCTCTTCTCCTGCTTGAATACATAGGTAGGCTCAAGGATTTACCTTGGAAGCTGGATTAAAGGGTACTTTTTATGAAGCTGTTTGCAGTTCAGGGACTACAAGTGTGGTTAATCAGGCAGTTGCTTGGAAAGCTTTTCCAAGCTTTCATTGCTCTCATTGCTAAAAAATGGTGTCATATTTTAAGGCTGTTTGGCTAATTTCAGTGTTCAAGTCTTGGAACTTGTTAGGTGTTTGCCAACAAGGTAAAAATAAAATAAAATTAAAAAGCCCATTCACTGTCAGATCTCTTGAATTCACATATACATGTTTACCTGAAAATAGATGTTTGGAGATGAGCTTCTATAGCTCATGGAACAGATTCTTTTAATCTGTAGTCTGCTGTTTAATGTAAACATCTTTATTGCATTTTATACACTTATGGTGTCTTATTAGCATTGAAGTGTTGCCAGTAAGAAATAACTGAGAAAAAGCCAAACAGAGTGCATGTGGGGAGGGGGTTTTCATAGCAGTTGCTTTGCATTAGGTGTTTGCACTAATGCATTTCTGTGTATCTCAGAGCGAAGTTGTCCACTGGCGTTGACCTGGTCATTTTGTCCACAGTCACCAAAAAGGGTGGATCCACCCAGTTGTGGCAAGAAGTTTGTCGCAAGTGTTGCTGCGGTGTTCCGTCAGAGCGGGAAGTGTGTGAAGGTGTAGGACTGTGCTTTGTTTCCTCCCTGCAGACAGCTGTGGGACACACCAGCACATCCCCCACCTAAACGATTGGGGGTATCGGGACATGCTGTGGCACTCACCCACCCCTCCATTGAGATACATGTGTTGATTTTTTGCTCTTAGATGTCTCAGCTTCGCAGCTGTTACCCACTGGAGGCAGTCTGGTTACCACAACCCCCCTTGAGAGGGAGGCAGCCTGTAGCTACTTCTCTTAGGAAGTGCTTTTCAATTACTTTGATGATATTTTCATCTTGGAGTTGAGCAAAATGTGCTCACTGTACATGTATGAGCAACAATTCTTCAAGGTGATGGACTGGAAAGATGAGAGTAATCTCATTGTATGTGGTTTCAACAGCTCTCTGCTTCCACAGTGTGATGGCAAGGTCTGCCTATCTTTCACAGCTGAAGCCTTTGGTTTTTCAGTTTTGCTAAAATATGCATAGCAAATTAATTTCTGATTTTAGATCTTTGCAGCCCATAATGAATTATAGGCATCTTTATTTGGGGATTTTCCATCTTCATTTGAAAATTTTACTGAGAATTTGTGTTCTGGAAATGTAACTTTACACATAGGTCATTAAAAATGGTTTTGCTTCTCACCAGTGGTTCAGTTTATAAGGTAAAGATTTGGCAAAAAGAAGATAACAAACTGATACTGTGAGTCAGTTAATTTTTTTCTTCCCCAAAAACCTTTATTTTTACAAGACAATAACTATGGGATTTAATTAAACTTGCCAGAATACTTCACAGTCCCAGAACACCTTTCATCTAAAGTACACAAATTATTTTCCACATTTTAATGAAGAAAGCTCTTTGATGTACAATGTTTATGTAGTTTCCCATTTTACTGAAAGGCGTAGATAAGTTAATAGTTTGAGATTTTTTTCTCTTTTTCAGAAGTGGGGGAATGACAATGCAGAAATTCATTAAAAGCAGTGGGAACTTCAGGTGTTCGGCATCTCTGTGATGAAGCTGTACTTAGCCACAGCAAATAGTGGTGGATGGGACGGATTCTTCTGACTCCCAGCATGTTTTTCCATGTGAGACCACCCTTCTTACACTGTACAGGATCTTGGAGCTGGTTTTAAAAGGACTGGATTTTACCAGTTCTTTTTGAGATAGTTTGTAAGGATGAACTGGCTTGGTTCGCTCTGCTCTACTTCCACTGCATATGTTAGTTTGTTATGGTTTTTTTACTTTGCTTTAATTATTGTTTAACAGGAACTCTTTGATGATGGCAGGCTGTAGTCTAAGCCATCATCAGTGATTAATACAACTTCCTCTGGGGCGATAACCTTCTGCTTTGCTGTCGGGAAAAGAGCAGTGGATAGCCACAAGCATCAGCAGTGAGGGCCAATCCAGGGATAGCCGAAGTCCCTGGCCTCCCCACACGACTGGCAGCTGGAGAGAAGCCTCAGCAAGCCTTTGGGGCTGATTCTTCTGGGTGGCCCTGACTGCTCTGAGTGGCTGCAGGGGCCTTCCCAGTATGGGGTGGACTTTTCGGTATGGAGTGGCCTCCCTCACTTTACCCTCTCCCGGCACTGCCCTTCAGAGGCACTGGCCTCATCCTTCTCTTTAAGGAAATCCTGAGAACAGCAGATTGAGCCCCTGTGAGCTACTGGTACCGCTTCCATTGGAAACCTAAGAAACATTTAATGTGCTGTTTTCACTCCCACAGTACCAGGATAGGGCAGTCTGTTCTGTGCCTTCTGTACCTCAAATTTGTGGTGTGTCTTCGTCTCCACGATGAGCAGTTGCACCAGCCATTTGCTAATGAGATGAGCTACTTTTTGTGAGTGTGTGGCTCCTTTGAAACCCAGTGTCGCTCTGCCTTTAATGAGGTATCTTCCTTTTTGGAACATTCAGTGTGGGCAGTAGTTCAGTGTGGGCAGCAAGCTGCTTCTGAGGTACAGAGTGTCATGCTGGAGACAAGCAAAATAATCAAAAAAGGAAGATTGTGCCTATAGTGACATTTGTAGAGGAGATGGGGGCTGTTTATGAGGCAGGGCCAGGACTGGCATTTAGCTGTGCTGGCTAAAGGGTAAATAGCAAAATCTGTTTAATGAATGTGACCTAATGAATTTAGGACTGCTGATTCTAAAGTTTGTCCCTCCATCAATTTATTGTCAAAACCCATAGCAGCCTCTCTCTAAAAATGGAGGGTAATACCTAAATAATGTTGGAATTTTCTCAACTATAAAGATTGAATCTGTTGATGCTGCAAGTGGAAAAAAGCATTCAGCTGGTGGATGTTGCTGGCTGTACCCATTCCTGCATTGTGAAGTGCTCTACTCCTATGTTGTTAGGAGCACAGAAGGGTTCCTGTTGTCTTTGTGTAAACATACCAGTGTTTAAAACTTTTGCATATGCTTCTGCTCTTTCATGGGGATTTTCTTTAATTGCCTAATCTCTCATAATGAACATTAATCTGTCACTGGCAAAGATAAAATCCAGCTAATTCTCAGAAAATCTGTTTTTCTTTCTCTGTACCCGCAAATTAAAATTCATCTGATTACAGTTGGAAGCTCTATCTAAACATTGAATGTGGTCAGAAATAACTGTGTGGTCACACTGCCAATTGTAATCCAGTCCACTTTGACGAGAAGGTTTGGACTCTCCTGGCAAGTCCCTGGAGGGGGTGGGAACCTCTGGTAAGGGGGCCATGGATCCCCTTTCCCTGGTCACCTGTATCCAGCAGATACAGTCTTACCGGGTGGATTCTTAAAGGGCTGATGTATACACAAAAAACCCCCAACGAACCAAGCAAGCAAACTAACAACAAGCTTTTGCAACTTGAATTGCTTCTGAAGTATCCCATGTTTTCAATAAAATAAGGCTGTAGTTGCCAGCTTCCTTTGTACCTGGCATATATCTGTTCTGACTGCAACTGAGGCAGCCCATTCCTGGTCCTGAGTGCTGTTTCCTACTGCCTTCCCTCAGTGGCTCTGTTTTTGCCCACTGCCACTGGTGAACAAGCTCAAGGAAGCAATGAGAGAAGAACTCATCTTTTTTTTTTTGAGGAAAAGAGTGGGGGAATCAGCTCCCTGATCCATTTATGGGCCTTGCAATCACAAGCCGTTTTGGTGGAGCTAGAGAAGGAGATGGGGTGCAAAGCGAAGTATTGCATTGCCCTTTTGATGCTTGTGGCCCTGTGGGTTTGAGAGCATCCATGCACAGAGCTGCAGTGGTGTACTTCATGTCATTGAAATTCATACTGAGACGTATTAGATGTTTACTTGTAGATTCGGGAAATTTGTAATTCCCTGTTTTGTAGAAGTTGCTTGGTGGAGAGTCGTCCTGATAAACCAGTAGTGATTTTAGCAGGATGGAGGAATGGCTTGGAAATAAAACATGCAAGAGCTACTGCTTTGTCCTGGCTTTGGTGTGGAAGAGGCATTTGTGATGGAGCGAGCAAGATGTGTGCCAACAGGGGGATTCAGTGTGTTAGCTGATTGGGATGCTTATTTGCTACGTGGTGTTTATGGTGTGGGTCCCTGAGCCTCGAGCTGAAATCACAAGTCAGAACAACTGTCAGATGGCTAAAGCTACTTACTACATGTCACGGAGAGAGACAGAATCCCTCTGGCAATATAACTAACCTTTTCATGCCTCACTTTACCTGTCTGTACAATAAGTCTAATGATCATCACATTGTCAAAGGCAGTTTTGTGCCAGTTGTGATACTTGCGTGATTAATGGCTTTAAAATGCTGTGAGTGATTTTGATGGAAACCCATATCAAAATGCAGTGCAGCAACTGGGTAATGCAGTCACTTGGTATTTGGAGGGTGTTAAAGGAGAAGTCCCTTCAGGAGTCGCTTCTTCCCAGTCTTATCTCCCAGGAGAGCTGTAGCATCACAGTGACCTATTTCAGCCAGTACATTTATTCCAAATAATTAACTATAGAAATGTTACACTGACTGCACTGGACATATGCAACAGCCACATGCTCAGGTTGTTCAATCATTTCTTTTCAGCCTTCCGGGGTGAGTGATGCTTCAAAGCCTGGCTCACTGCGGTGCTGGGTGGAAACAAAATACTAAATAAGTTTCAGGATCTAGTGAGACAAATTCTTACTGTTGCTCTCTGCATGCCATAATCGCTGTGTCTCCTTGACCTGGCCGAGGAGCTGGCTGTGACTTTGTGCTGCAAGTAGTCCTATGATGCGGCATTTTAAATGGGTAAAAAATGAAGCTAAAATACTGTTTTTAGCCATTCTTCCCAGTTGTGGAGTTGATAGCTGTAGATGGATAGAGCTGTTGAACTTTGGCCTTGTGAAAGCATTCCTTTTAAGATGTAATGGGAGACCATTTTGGTGGACTCAGAATTTTTTGGAATTATGCTTCTGGCTCTCAGGTGCCATGGGAAAAGGCCGCTTCAATGTTCCTGAGATAGGTAGTACTTTTCGTGATACCATACATAATTTATTGAGGGCACAGGCCAAGATGGGGCTCTTCTTTTATCCAGAACCAGAATTTTCATGCCGTATTATCTCCCGGAAAGCAGGAGGACCTCCAGCCCAGCATGCCTGGCTTCAGGACAGTAGACAGAAAAGCATGCCGGAAATGTGCAGGTTTTGTGTCCATGCCATGGGTGCAATGTGAGTGTAGCAAGGAGGGAAGGCTGTAGATTAGAGCAAAGTGCAGCAGAAGCTCATTTGAAGATTCTCTCTATTTACCTAAATAAATATTTCTGGCAGCTGCTAGCTAATTTGCTTGCTTGGAGTATTTTCCATGTCAATAAGGAGCACTGCCACGGTGTCCTTGTTTTAAACCCAGTGCAAGGCTCACCAGAAGTGACAGAAATTAATCTGAGCAACTAATTCCCATTTTTGGGCTTGGGGCCAGGAAGTTTGAGGCAGCATGCAGAATCTGGGGAAGCAGATTAATGCTGCCTGCAGCACGTGGTATTTTGGCTCAAAAATGTGCTGAAGGAAGACGCATCTACCATGGCTTCCCTGCCTTGCCAAAACATTTACTGCCTTGTGTGGCATAGAAGGTGGTAGTTGTTTTAGGGAAGCTTGCTCTGCTATCTCATATTCCTCCTATTTTCCACTCTGATTAAACTTATGACTTCTACCCTGCAAGCAGAGTTGCAGACCTCTCCTTTCTTTTATGTGATGCTTGGCCTTCTCTGTTTTTCTTGGTTTTTTTCTGGTTTTATTTTCTTGTGGAAGTGTCTTTCTTCCCAGTACAATCTAAATTCCAAGCTATTCCCTATCAAAACCTCTGTTTTCTCCACCTTGCACTGCTTTAACTCCAGAACCAGTAGGGTGGATTTTTTCAGTTTTTCACTAACTGGAGCTAAGCACAGGACTGGAAACCTTCTTAAAGATTTCAGGAATCTGTCGTGATTGGGAATAATTTCATATGCCAGTGTCACAGCCTGGCCTGTCTGTATGAACAGGGCTAGGTAACGTAGGAAAGAATCTTTTTATTTCATGGTGGTAACTAAGGTTTAGGCAAACACAAATATTATTGATGCTACAGCCTTGGCTGAGTTGCTTGATGTCACTGAAGTTAATTAATTTATTTATTGAATTATATGTTCAAAAGATGTGGAAGCTTTGGGATAGAAAACATTACAAAGACTTTAAAGAGTTATTAAACTACATTGCAATAAAAAAAGATTTCCCTACCCCTAATCGTTCATATATTGTCTTTTTTTGTATGAAAATGGCTTTGTGTTTCTAATCAGCCAGAAAGGAAGTTGGCCTCTAGTCAGTGATATTGCTAATAGTGATAAGCAAACACAACACGGAAAAAGTCATGCTGAAAGTAATGTTCCCTGGTCCTTGTCACCAGCCTCTGTTTTGACTTTTTCATTTGAGGTGGCAATGAGTGA
Source organism: Struthidea cinerea (assembly GCA_013397865.1). Classification (NCBI taxonomy): domain Eukaryota; kingdom Metazoa; phylum Chordata; class Aves; order Passeriformes; family Corcoracidae; genus Struthidea; species Struthidea cinerea. The sequence continues at coordinate 686,087 of VZTI01005947.1, forward strand.
TGTTAAGAGTGTCTCTTGGGCAAGATACTGCCTGAGCGGTGTGATTTATGGTCCACTATTTTAGAGAAACTGCAATATTCTCCTTCATTCTGAAGAGAGCTTTAAAAACATAGAGAAGTTGGGAAAATATTATCTGTCTTTTAAAAACAAGATTTGTGAACAGATGTATGTGTCTATTCTGTCACCATACAGATGGGCAGAAAACATTTAGTTGTCATGGCAACAAAATGTATAGTACCACAAATGAAAAAGAAGTATATAAAAGAAAAGTATTTGTCTTGCCAGTTGTTATATCATGGCAGCAGCTGCTGAATTTGAGTTTTATTGTCCTGAAACTTCAACTCAAAATCCTCCAGACCATGTTTCTCATTAACACAGTATCTGTATCCTGTAGGCTTCCTGCAATTTGCCTTCAGATCTCTTTACTCTGGGAGGCATTGGCATTTTCATCTCTAGTTATTTATTTAGATGTGGTTTCTCTCTTGAATGAGCATGGGGCAGTAAGCAATAGATGGATATCTCTGTTCTCATGAAGCAGTTCCTAGATGAATTAACATTTCTATTTTGTTGCTATCTGAGATTTCCATATTGCTGAGCATGATGGGTTGTACCCTTGATATTAGGGTGAAACAGGAACTGTTTAGGCTGTAATCAAAATTCCTGTATATCTGTATTTAAAATGAGCAGAAGGAAATAATGTAGCTTATTTGTATTGTGCATTGGGATATTCTGCTCTGAGAAAGTCAGTCTTTGAAAATGAAATGACGCAATTCAAATGACTGTGTCGTGGTAGTGGCAAGGTCATTGCCCATCAGCATGGAGTTGGCTCGTGCCAGGCACCCGCAGCCTTGTGGCAGTGATGCGCCTTGAGGGTGGCCTTGGTCACTCCATGATGTCCGAAACTGGCATGCAAGCGCCCATTGGGTCTGCCCCCATGCCAGTGCAGGGTGCTGCTATTTTACCTGGGGCACTAGTACAAGATGCCAGCAGGGATTACGGTATTTGGCAATCAGCACATGAAGGAATGGCAGCAATTAAGTAACTGTCATTAGGAAGCTCAGAGCCATCATCAAAATTCCTTTTACTCCTGTGTCTTGCTAGATGCTTTAGACTGCTTTAGACTGCTTTTTAAATGGTTTTCCAAAAAAAAAAGAAGTGAGAATTGCTGGTACCAGTTGTCTGCTTTGTTGGTTTTGTGTAATATTGTGAATGTTTAGGGTACATCCTCTTGGTCACTGCAAATGAGGTGTGTAGCCATTTCCATTTAAATGACCCTTTTTTTTTCTTTAGCTGCTTTAAGCAGTGTTTCTTTTTTGGAATAAATAAAGAGAAAGCCAGGCTCTCTGAAGGTCAGAACTGTTTATAGCGCTCTTCCCTGCTTGGCTTTTGTTTTCTCAAAAAAAAAAAAAAAGGGATTTTAGGATTAGTTAACGTATTTACCCAGCCTTTAAAAGGTATTTTTCATAGGATAGAGAGATCTTGTTTACAATATGTATAAAAAGATTAAAAGGAATTAATTTAATTGTGTAAAACTATAAGTAATCTCCTGCCTTTTTCTGTCAACCTGTCATACCTTCAGTTGTGTGGCACTTCCTATTTCTGCTTCTTCCTAATCTTCAATTAAGTAGAAAGCTTTCTCCCATTTTTTAATTCTGTCTTTTATTTCCTTCCAAAGCCTTCTCCAGCAAATTCGTGCATACCCTGGTATGTCCTCTCTTCCTGTCTGTCCATCATGGATTTTTCTTCTCTGCCACCAGCACTGGCCTCTTACTTAGCTGAGTGCTTTTAACCCAATGAATCCAGTGGGGTTTAAATACCTGCCTGAGTGTTTTGGAAGGGGATTAGCTTTACTGAACTCAGCCCTTTATTACGAAAGCAATGTTTCAGTCTACGTCTACAGTTGTGTAGATGAAGAGTTGAGCCAGAGATAAAAAAACGGTGAGAATAAAGATGTGCTCACAGTCAGCTTGCAGCCTCTGAATGTTGAAGAGTCTTCTGTTTGTATGGTTTAGGCTTTTACATTCCTCTATAAATCCAAATGCCTATTTCCAGAACTCAAATCCAGTGAACCAGTCACAAGAGTGGTCCATCCTGCTGGGTCTGCTCTTCACCAGCACAATCTTGTTCATACCTAAGGACAAGAAGTCACTGAGCATGGGGGAAGAAGTTAACAGCTTTGCCTTGTCGTAAATGCCAATATTTTAATTTATATCACCTAACAAGAAAATGTACTTTTTATTTTTTTGTCTTCTTCAGTATGTTCTCAGAGCTGTTAGCACCATTTCTAATTGGCCCAGCCTTGGCCACTGGCACCTCCATCTTGGAGCTGCCTGCCACTGGCTCTGCTGGACATGGGGGAAGTTTCTGGCACCTTCTCATAGAAGCCACCCCTGTAGCCCACCCTGCTACCAAAACCTGGCCATGCAAACTCAGTTCAGCTGCCCATGGTGGGAGGGTTGGAAGTAGGTCTTTAGTTAAAGAAGTGTCTTTAAGGTGCCCTCTGATCCCAGCCATTCTGTGATCCTGTGATTCTGATTTTGCCCAGCAGTAGCTGACAAGTAGCTCTACCTCTTCCATTGGGAGAATTCTCCCAGTAGAGCACAGCTTATTTTTTTGGAGGTGTCTGCCGTGGCTCTTGCTCCACTTGCAGTGCGACAGACTTCAGCAGTGTGCCAGCTAGAAAACTTACGCTGTTATTTTTCTCTCTAGGTGCATATTACTCGTGTGATCACTGGGTCTGATCTCACTTGTGCGTGCTAGAGCTTGCTGCCTTCTTAAAACTGTGCATGCAGCATGAAAAGATTCATGGATATGAGCCCTTGCTAGTTCACAACCGGTAAATGAGCTAATGATGATACATCTTCCCCTCCCTGCTGCACTCAGAATTTTTATTGCAAGGCCAGTGTCATTTGTTTTCATCTCTAGCAAATCCTCCCTACATCCTTCTCCATCCTAATCATTTCCTTTGAAAAACACCTACTGCAGTGACCTCCATTTGACTATGAAATTGAAGCACTAATCAGCAGGGCTGGTATCCAGGAGGTTTTTTAAGTGTTGTATAGTACAGACCCCTTTCCAGCTACATTAGCCACCAAAAGGTAGCACTTCTAAGCAATACAGAGCAAGATACTTTCTTATGTCAACTTTGGTCTCAGCATCAGCGTCCCTTCTTAGAAGTAAATTTAAGAAGACAATTTGGTTGTTAACTGTTTGCAAAATATGAAGATTACCACTAATTTAACCCAGGCTAATAGGTGTCATGTAAGGTTGAACAGATTAAAGTGAAACATTGTCCAGGCTTAGGAGCAGCCCGCATGGGGTTTTCCATGTGAAAATTTTAATTACGGATCTTGATGTCCTCTGGTTCTGCCTGAACAGTGAGCCCTGCCATGAGTGTCTGCTTTATGAATGGCACTTCCACATGCCAATGGCACTCAAAGCAGTCATAAATTCCTATTTCAATGTCAGATGCTTGGATGTACATAGCTCCTCTTTCAAGTAGGAGCCAGGATGCAAAGACTGGAGTGCATGCCTCAGTGGAGCGAGATTTTCTGAATTTTGGAAGGTGACTTGGACAGGTCATGCTCTTATCTAAAGAAATGGATTTCAACGGAATTTTGAAAAGGACAAATGCGTGTCTGCATTATGTATTTAATACTTAATGTCAAGAAGCAAATTATGGATTTGGCAGATCTCTGTAATAGATGTCCATAAGAGATTCTAGCAGTCTAAGCTGAATGAAAAAGCAGATTTGTGGACTAACATGTCTGTAAAAGTAATTATGTTTTGACTTTGTGCAAGATTTGTTAAAATATATTTTTGTTCTGTTTGGGTAGTGGTGCATTGGATAAGTACATGTGTGGGTGTACAGAAGCCTGCTGCATGGTGTATTTTTTTAACAGAAACAATTCCGTTCCTGAGTTTTTTTGAGTACATGATGCAGTCATAAGTATCAGTCATCGTAATTACCTTGACCTTGCAGGTAATTTAATGATCTTCCTGACCCCTTGCATTATGACCTTAGGCCCTCATTTTAAATGTCCCAAGTGTGGGGACATTTATTCTGGAAGATTTTTATTAGTGTGGGGATGTCTGGCTGTGTTTGGAAAGCAGGTAGAAATTCATACTACTTTTTCTTAAAAATATTTTTGGACACAGTCAATATGCAGGGTGCTTCTCCTCTCCCTGTCACAGGAAACCTTTTTCTCCCTTCTCACCATCCATCTTGGGGCTGACTTCATGACCAGAGACTGCCCCTCTTTCCCACAGTGCATGCTAAACTGATAAAGGAGGGTTTCCTTTTTGCCACTTTGGCCCCTTCTCCCTCATCATTACTTCAGTGATGTCCCCGTGTCTGGAGTGGTGACAAATAAACCCTTTTAACACACAGCTGATTCAGAGAGCTGAAGCTGAATGATATGTGCCTGGATTCTCCCTAAGACCATGTTTCTAGCTGCGATTCATGCATTTTTAAAAATAATTATATTTCTACCACTTTAGGAGGCCCCCTCTTCCCCCCCCCCCCCTTNCCTTGTCTTCATACCTAATTAGTCATTCCCTAAGTAAATACCATGGTGCCTCCCAAATTACTTGCACCGTGAGGGAATACGGTTCTCTGTCTCCCAAATACAATCTGTTTTATGCTTCATGGGAGTGATGGATTTGTCTCACAGATAAACTTACTGAGAATATTTTTTCATAACTTCTTAGCTTGAGGCATGTTTATGTTTTGAATCAAATATCACTGTTGTTGAGGTTTCTCTTTTTTGAAGGCTAGCACTGTCTCATTCCTTGAGGAGGGATGGGGTGGAGTTTCCTAGTGTTTCCCCTGATGGTCTCCTTAATCCTTTAAGGGTTCCATTCTCCCTGTGTGAGCTACTTATTTCTTATATTCCAGCAACGTAGTATAATTTCATAGCTTTTTGGTACCTTCTGGTTGACTACCAATTCCTAAACTTGAAAAATGTTTTATTTCAACTTTTAATGTCCTTTGTATGTTTAACAGCTCTCACATACATTTTCAACTCTCCGCATTGCTCTCTAGGTTTAGCTGGAAGGAAATGCTCTCCCTGAGATAAAGCTAATCAAATGATGAAACTCTAGTCACACTTTGAACTCCTAATTTAATGAAAAAAATCACCTGAACTATAAACTGTGTAATTATGCTGATTTTCATGACATTTGGGTCACAAATGGATTCTTCCTTGTGTACAGATGACATCAATTAATACCCATTAGAGCTTTCTGGTAAGCCACAGATTTAGCAATGTTTTTTGATTAAGTGGGCTTTAATTCTTGCTAAACTATGAAGCGAGTATTTCTGTATTACTAATTCTGCTCAGATACCTGAAGATTTCCTTTTTTGTCCTAATGCTAGAAGGCTCTACCATGGAAACTTCTTTCGACTGGGAATATATCTTCTCGGAGAATAAGTATTATGAGATTAAAAGAATATTTTCAACTAATTAAAATTCCACTTGCATGGAAATACAGATTTGTATGGAATGTTCATGGTGTTCATTTCTGTATTGTTGAAAGAAGACAGCTACTTCTGTGTTTATACCTGTCTTGGTGTGAAAGTTTGGCAGAGCAACAGACATACGAAGTTCCCTGGGCTAATCTTCGTTGTTAATGTCCAGAATGAATGGGGGCAATGCTGCCCATTTTCCATGCTAGAGCAGATCTCTCTTCTCTGCTGGAAGGGTGTGGTAGGTTAGGTGGTAGGCTAACGTGAATGCTGGAACTGGAGTGACTTTACGGATAAATACCGTTCAGGCCGTTTCTTGGCAAATTCATTTATTACAAATAAATGAACCTTTGTACCATATGGCAAGAGGTAAAAAAAAATCCAGTCGAGGCGGAAAGGAGAGTAAGGAATGATGTTTCTGATGTCATGTTGCTCTTACATGAACATTTTCCCCCTTAAAATATCTTAAGCACTTTTAAAGAAACTTCTACAGCATGCAGTACATATGGAGTATGCAATAGGGTTATATATATGCACATACATATTTTATATATGTATAAATAAATATATGCAAATTGCATAGTAATAATATTCCTTAGGTTTTTTTTTTTTTAAGTCTCTCTAGGAGATACTAAATTTTCTTCCCTCAGTGTCATGTTTTGAACTTAACTTCTTCTTCCGCTGTGTTATTTTTCTTTGATATTTCATTAATTCTGACTAAATTTTGTTAAATTATAAGTGTAGTTCTTTTTTCTGCAGAAATGCTAATAAAAGATGGCATGCCATATTTGGAATTTTTATTGAATTTAATTAATAACAAAGTGAGCTAATCAGGTAACATTCACCTTGAACTTTTTCCTTTAAAGGGAGATAATTTCTCATCTCTTGCATTTTTGTATTAGGTGGAAATTTTCCAAGCACATTCTGACAGCTACATTTGAATATCTTTGTAGAGTGTAGTTAAATATTCTGTGAGCACTGCTGCTTAGTGATCTAATGAGCACAATACCAGTCTCCTGCTACATTATATGGCTGATTCTTTACAGTCAGGAAATGCATCTGGATGCATTCAGCATATAGAGCTGTTGTCAATTTGTGTTATTTGAGATGATAGGAAATAAAATATTTTTTTAAACACTTAAGTGCTGACAAATTATAATTTTTAAGGTTGAGTGCTTTTATTTTGTACACTGAGGAAACCCTTCATTTTAGGGCATTTGGTAGAAAACTATATTGGTGCTGTCAAATAAATGGCTTTATTTCACAGTTTTGTTCTAGTTTTATTGTAGGCTAGTGCATATGCAAAAGTATTCACTCTTCTTAATCGAGTAAGTGAATGTGGATTTTACTGGAGTGTTGCCAGTCTCAACCTATTTTCTGTATGAACTACTAGGACAAAAGAAACTCCTTAAAATAGGTATTCGGAACATGATATTATGGATGTAATTCATAAAGCGGCAAGAATGATTTCAAGAAGAAAAAGTAAGGCTGTATAAAATTACATTATAAATCTCAAGCTGGGGAGGGGAGGAGGAGGAGGAAGATGTCAGAAAGATAAAGAAATTACCCCGGTCTTCAGGGAGAGAAATGTTAATCCAACACTGAGTGTCTTTGAAAACTTCACCCTTTAATATTCATATACTCATGACTGTGCCTGGAACACTGCATACTGAAAGTGTATTAAAAGAATATGATTAAGTGACAAAGTCAGAAAACTTGCATGTTAGGGAAATACTTGTGTGAATCTAGTCTGTCCACTCTCTGCATTATCAGGTACTCTTTAATTATGCAATCATTAGTGGTAGCAGTAGCAGTAACGTTTTTGCATGGTCTTTATTAGTCAAAGCACAGTACTTTGGGGACTACTCATTACTTTGGTTTTCCCTTGTCTTTAATTTATTGTGGCCAAATTCACTATTTTTTAACATGTTTTTAAATAAGGTAAATTCCATTATGTTTAACTCATATTCCTTTGATGCTCTTCACTCCCCACAGTATCTTATGTCTTAATTTTTTTTCAAGACAACTCTAACTGCCTGTGGAAATCATGGTTAGGATTCAGCTAGAGTTGAGACTTGCAAGTGGAGACCTGTGGGCACGGTGCCAGGTGTTTCTGAGTGTGAACCTGCATTTGGCCAGCTGAAGGGCTAGCGGGGCCATTTCGTATGTCCCAGCATTGCCTACCCAGTCTCCTGCTAGAACTGCAGAGGATTATCAATCCGTGCATAATTTCTGTCATATCTGTCCATCCCTTGAGGATGCCTCAGGTAATATGCTGGGGAACTTTAAATTGCACTAAACGACAGTATGGAGGGAACTGATTTTTCAGATGTTCATTGAGCATGAGGTGTTTGGCGTAGGTGTTTGGCTCACATCGAGACACCTACGTTTAAGAATCTGAATCTGGACTCGGACTTATCATCCTTAATAATAATGTTAATAACACATTGCAGATGGGGAACAGAGGCCTGGAAAAATTAAGACAGGAAATACACATACATGACATACACAGAAATGTTATGGTCTGATTTTTCAGAAAATGCAATCATCTGTATTTCAAAGCACATCAGACAATTGGAGAACCTTTTTGACTGGGAGGTCCTCTATCCCGTCTTCTTGCTGCAGCTTGATCTACCCTCAGTGTTGGGTCCAGTTGTTCCAGGCAGGCCTTGTCCAAATTGGTTGAGCAAATGTCCCTGGGAAGTCTGTTCCAGTCCTTAACCACATGTCTGGCAATGAGTTTTCACTTAGTTGTAACAGAAGTTTATTTTGCTGCCACTTGTCACGGTTTCCTCTCTGTGCTTTGTCTTCTCTGCAGCCTCTCTTTAGGTGGGAAGACTGCAATGAGATTTCCCTCTGCCCCCACTAACCTTTTCTTCCCAGTGTATACAGACCCAGTTCCCTTATCTTCTTCTCATCCACTGCGTGCTTGGGCCCTCTGACAGCCTTACTGGAGAGACATCAGTTTGTCATTAGGGGCACTGGCACTGGGGAGTCTTAAAACTGGGCCTGCTGTTCCATCATCGCTTCATGGAGACACTGCTGGCTTGTTCTGTGTTGCCCACCAGAACCACCATGACTTTTTCCTCTCACCTGCTCCCACTGGGCTCCAGTGGAGGAATAGCAAATCCCAGTGCAGGATTTTATCATTGAAGGTTTGGGTGGTTCTTGTCAACTATTTTCATGTCAGTCGATCTTCCATCTTACTGCAGTGCCTCTGAAGAGAAGCCCTGCTCTCCACAGTATCCTTGTTCCTTCTAAACTGGTGTCATTTGTGAACTGGGTGAGTCTGGGTTTTATCCACCCCGGGTTGTGGCTGAACAGCAACACTTCCACTCCTGACCCTTTAGGATCCCTTGTCACAATGACCCCATGGATGTGTGATGAGCCAGGGACACGTGGAACTACAGACCGCTGTTATTTGTGTCCAGCAGTCCAGCCAGTTACTTCACCTTGTCCACCTGTCCAGTCAAAATCCTCTAAATTATGCTGCAAAGACTATGGAAAACCATACAGAGTTGTGTTTGAAGTAAATCTTTGATTTGGCCATTGGTAGATCCACCATGAATATCAAACCTCAGACTTCAGCTCTCTTCCAGCTGAAAGGGAGCCTCCACCCACCTCGTTTTTTAGAGGACAGTCTGTTGCAATGCTCAGCATGGTGCGTCCCCGCAGATCCAACACTGCAGGCTCTCAGCTGGCAGCCACGCCAGCACTTGCTTTAATGACCTGGATCCCACTGGTACCTCCCATTGGTACATCCCTACATGCTCCTTCATGGGTGGGAAGGACAACTTGAGGCTCTTCTTACCCCTTGTAGAATTTTTTTCTTGGCTGGCAACTCCTTATGCTGCCTTTTGCTTCCTGAGTATGTTTTGCTCACTTTGTGAGCATGGGATGCCCTCCCTGATCCTCCTTTCTTCATTGGGTGCCCCCCTGGGCAGCAGAAGCCTGCACCAAGCTCTCCAAAAACGTTGGTTACATCTGTACCTGCCTGCCACTTGTGACCCCTTTTCCAGTGTGAATCAAGGAAATGCTATGACCTCTCATAGAAAACATTTTAACTTTTTTTAAAAACATTTTAAAATTGTTTTCACCAATGCAGTTCTTGAACGTGTTATTAATTTAAGCTGAACTGTAGGAAAAGGTTGAGTTGAAGGCAGGTATGTGGCATAGAAGGCTTAGTGAAGAAATGGTTAGTGACCGGGTAACTTTCAAACAAATGAAGATAGATACTTCCGAAATTAATTTCTAGCAATTTTAATGTCAGCACTGCAGCCCAACTGTTTTAGCCAAGCTAATAACATGTGTTTATGAAATTGCATGTGTACACTTTATGACGTGAGAGCAATGCCAAGTGTGAGAACTTCCTGCTTCACAAACTGGCAGTTTCCCTACGTTACGTATAGAAAAAAACTGCCTTCAGTGATTGCTTTGAAATGTAATGATTGGAAAGGGAAAGCAGACATGGTTGCAAAGATAACACTGAACTGAAAAGGTGACTTGTGATGCTTTTAATTAGAGTTTTCATTGTTAATCAGCAGAAGGATTCTTTGTTATTTGATGTTACTTGAAATAGTTGTCATATTTACTAGAAAACTTCTTCGCAGTGGTATGAGGATAAGTGTCAGCACACTTTGGTTTTATCCCTCATAAACTTCTGATACCTGGTATTAGCATCTCTGTGGAGTACAAGCTTGGGCCTAACCCCGTGGCGTGGGAGGGACCAAGCTCTGCCTGGCTGTGGGAGCCAGAGTGCATCAGGGAAGTTTATTTGCAGCCTAGTCTGGGTTATGTATTTGATACACTTGCTGGCATTCTGTTTTGTCAATCAGATGGTGTAGCGCGTATTCACCTGACATCATTAGTTTAGAAATTGCCTGTTGTGTCCAGTCCCTTGAGCTTCCTCTGTAACAGGCACTTCTGAGGATGGTTTGCCCTCTGGAAATGGCTCTCTCTCTGCTCTGAATGCACAGAGAGTCTATCAGACCAGACGCCAAACTTTCAGACATGTAAGGATAGTTGTAGAGAAGTTGTACCCTTAAATAAAATACAAACTGACTTCCAGGATTGCAGGAAATGATGCCAGTTTCGTTGCTTAACATCTGCCTTTTTCATTAGGAAGCCAGACCCAGAAATCTTTTGATTTGTGCTTGTAGGCTCTGTGATCTGCAGCTTTAGTTAATCTCAGTTTATTTAGCTGTGGCCAAGTTGCATCAGGTGGGTAAAATGTAGTATGTCCACGGAGCAGAGCCCAGCACAGCCCTCGTGTGGAGGCAGGATGGGCAGTACATGCGATGGAGCTGATGCACTGGCAAAATGATGGGAGTAACTGAAATATCATCCAGGAATTTCTTAACCATTTGGACACATGGAGAGAGATTTAGGGTTGATGCATATTGGTCAGTCAACCATGAGTGATTGAGGGTCAGCTGTGTCTCCCACCATGTCCATTGTTTGGTGAACTTTCCTGTTCTGCTCCTGGTTCTGCTGCCCTCTGATTTGAATGAACTTCAGCTCTTCCTCTTCACTGTAATTTTCCTTACCACAATTTTACATGCTTTATGAGGTCTTTGTTTTATTGTTAGTCTCGGCATAACATGACTGTAGTTTTACATTTCTGAGATTATAGAAAAAGAAAAATATTATTTCTCTCTCCTTCTCTTTCACCCAGAATCATGTCTGAATTTTGTGAGCTCAGAAAAGGAGCTTTTATTCCCAAAGATTTCAAGATAAGGTCTTGCATTTTTTTCCATAGCAGATTTCAGGTTAAGACACTAATTTAAATGCATTTGAAATCAAAGTATGTTATTTCCTTCTAATTTGAAAGGAAGATGGATTTAAAAGCAAAGCTTATAGGACTGCTTGGATGTGTTCTGTAAATTGTTTGTATAAATTATATGAGAATAAATAGCAGGGAGCTTTAACTCTTCCCTTCTAATTTTCTTTGGATTTGAACTTGTTTATTCAGAAGTTAGAGAGTATCATTTGTGGCATTTACATTATACTGAAAATCATTTGCTCTCCATTTTAATTATTTTTCATGCTGTGAGGTTCCTGGGTTCCTTTATTTCCATGGAGTTGGACAGTCAGGGCAGATGGAGAATCTGAGAATCCTTTATCCTGGAGTGTTCCCCGTTTTCTTTCTCTACCCTTCATCTTTTACAGCTTGCCGTACTTTGTCCATCTGGTATTTATAGCAGTTTTAGCAATTTCAAATTTCTTTCCCTCTTACATTCCCTCAGAAAGTAAAATGAAGTAAAGAGGAACGCAGATGCCACAGCTCGTCGCTTTAGAATCATAGAATCAGGGAATGGTTTGGGTTGGAAGGGAGCTGAAAGATCGTCTAGTTCCAAAACCTCTGCTGTGAGCTGGGATGCCATTTGCTAGATCGGGTTGCTCAGGGCCCCATCCAGCCTGGCCTTGAGCACTTCCAGGGATGGGGTATCTACATCTTCTCTGTGCAGCCTGTGCCAGTGCCTCACCACCCTCTCAGTAAAGAATTTCTTCATAATATCTAATCGAAACCTGCCCTTTTTCCATTGAAAGCCATTCCCTCTTGTTTTTTGACTACATGCCCTTATGAGAAGTTGTTCTCCAGCTCTTCTGTAGCCTCTTTAGGTACTAGAAGGCAGTTAGAAGTTCTCCCTGGAGCCTTTTCTTCTCCAGGCTGAACAACCCCAGCTTTCTCAGCCTGCTGGCCACGCTGCTTTGGATGCAGCCCAGGATGTGGTTGGCTTTCTGGGCTGCAAGTGCATGCCATTGGCTCATGTCCAGCTTCTCATCAATAAGAACCCCCAAGTCATTCACCACAGGGCTGCCCTCCATGAGTTCTTCTTGCAGTCTGTGCTCGTGTCTGGGACTGGCCACACCTGGTCTGCAGCTCCTTGCACTTAAATTTACTGCACTTCCTGAGGTTCAAGGGTGGTGCTTGGATCTATGGAGGTCTCCTGCTTGCACGCCATGTACTAGTCTTGTGTCACAGGATTACTTCTGGCAGAATTTCCAAAGAGAAATTTGAAGAAATTTATAAGGGCTTATGGCATTGTTGGTGGAAATAGAGTTACTAATTTATAGCCCAGGGCTGATAACGTTGCTGTCTGATATCACCTTGATAACTAACAAAAAGTAATTTGAAGGTATCCTGTATTTCAAACCAGATTTTTTGAAAGCCATGAAGATTTATCATTATTGATGTTAAGAATTTTGAAAGGGATATTAGTTCTTGTGCTTCAGAGTTTCATCCAGTTTCTGAATTATCTTCTGTTGTGGCCTTGAGTTACTTTAATAATAATCTAAACATCAAATGAGATTGAAGTCTGGATGGCTTGTAACCCCATTTGTCACTGCCATCACCTATTTGCGCTTCCTAGTCTCTGGGTTAGACCAATGTCTGACTTCTGCTGTCCAGACGCAGTAATTCAAAAAAGGAGATTATTCCATATGTTTCTATAGGGACCCACTGATATATAATCCTTGAGGAAGGCCAGTAAACAGGAAATATTTTGGGTCTGGTCCTGTTTAGATGAAAACATAGTGATTTTGCAGTTCTTATTTTTCATTTTATGTTTACATGCCTTTGGGTTTTATCTTAATGGTTGAAGATTTAAGTGTATGAAATTGTGCGTCCACTGAACAACGACAGTTCTTGACTCAGAAATTGAAGTCCAGAGGCTATTCCCAGTGTTCCATTTAGCAGGATGTGTTGCCTGTGTTAGTAGGTGTCAGTGCCGAGGGTGTGGTGAGCACCTCTCACCCTGAGCACGGTGGTTTCCATCGGCGCTGCCTGTGTGTGGCCGAGGCGCAGGTGTGACTGCTGGAGTTTCACCTTCCCAGGTGAGTTAGTGGCCATGTGAGCAGAGAAGTGACAGAAGCAATTCCACTGTGAGGGAATAAAATCTGGTGGTTTTGCTTTAGATTACTCCATAAATTTCTTTCTGTTTCTAAGAAAAAGTAGCACTGTCCATTAAGGTAAACAATTTCACAGTCCATTTGGCATCGTACAATGAAAGGCTGAGTTCAGAGATAGCTCTGGTACATCCTGTGAGTCAAGGGAAGGAGCTCTGGTAGGTTTTATTACTGTTTTTCCCCTCTGATGAAGTTTCTAGAAGGGAAAACCAAGCAATGAACAAAAATATTGGTCGTCTTCGTTTACTTTTGCTCCAAATATGTAGGGACTAGGATCCACAGATGTGTTGTCTTGGTCGGAATTGGTTTAATCCATGGGTATCTTCTGTATTTTGAAGGTTCTTCCTTCTTGAAATGATCCAGAAAGCCCAAAGTGAACTATTTCACAAACTAAGAATCCAGGAAATTTAGGTCAAGATTGTCAACTATTTCAGTGTTTAAATTGTAGTTAACATTAGATTTCAAGCTGATTTTATACTTTTACAATGAACTGAGAAACTGAATTTCTCATTCTGAGTTTCTCAATGTAGAAAATTCTTATAATTGTTAATGGTTTTAACTTCCCAGTTCTAAATTAATTTTATTAGTTGTAGATTTAGGAGGCAGAAAACAAAGAAGGCAGGAAAGAGAGAAAGAAACGAGGAAAAAGGTGTTTTCAATTGCACAACTATTTTGGAGTAAAATTCCAAACTATTTCCAGTTTGTCCACTGAAGACAGCTTCCTGTGAGTAAATGGAGAGCAAGTAGCTGCCATACTGAGAAGAGAATCTTTGACTGTTTCACGTTGTCGTCTCTTAGGTTTGCAGAAACAGTATTCTTGGGATTTTAATGTTAGAAGTTAAAAAGCTGTGTTTTGGAGGCATGCATAGGGGGCTGCTTTCTTCAGGAATTAAAATTGAAATGAAGTGATTACCTTACAATAGACTTCCTAATCTTTATACAGTGAAAATAGGATGACTTTCTTCCCTGCTGTTCAGGTTCAAATGCAAAATCCCTGCCCTTTTTATATACTTTTTAATCACAGTGTTAGTCAAAGAGTACTGTAGTTAGTGAAGTACTGTATTTAGGGTTGGTAATAGAGATAAATGATTTTTCTTTTCTTCTTCTTTCAAGTTGGGTGTGAAGCACTTATTTTGAATGCTGTATTAGTCATAGCCAAAAATAAACTGTCATATCCTGCTCCTTCTCCTCCCATGTCTTCTGGGGAGCTCTTCTCTTGTTCCTTATCTCAGGAGACTTGTGGGTTTCCTGCTTCTGTGATAGACCCGTGCTAGAGCTCCGCTGCCTGGTGGCATGCTGCAGTTCTGTCTTTAGTAAATATCTGTCCCGCATATGAGTAAAAAAGTGGATTTCCTTGCTTTTCAACCCAAATCACCAATGCCTACTGGTTTACACCCTGCTCAACGGAGGCCAGGGGACACATCCCAACATCTGTGTGATGGCTGCATCCCTCTGAAGTGCCTGGTTGAATCATGGCAATGGTCATCCAGCAGTGGGGGCTGGCTGGGCTGCTCCTGGGCACTGACCTCTGCATCCTGCTGCAAGAAAGCAGGGAGCCCCAGGGTGCTGCTTCTGCAGTCCTGCTCCTGGTGTGCCAAGGGAGATTTGCTGACCTGACCTTTGAGCTACAGGATAGGTGATGTACAGCAGGAGTGGCCAGAGGTCTTCCAGCAAGCTCTGGGCTCAGAAGGGACAGTTTGGAGGCTTGCCAACAAAGTAACTTAGACAAAGGTGTGAATTTAGGACAAAATGAGAAAGGAAAGTGTAAATGAAGGAAGCCAGCAGCTTGTATCTATTGTGCTGGGATTTGGCCTTGGGTTTAAGACCATTGAAGTCTTTTCTCAGGTCTTAAGGTTTGGGGTTTTTTGTGGTACATTTTTCCAAATTAGCATTTAATCATAACCAGGAGGAAGGAAGTAATCCTCTGGTACTTTGCACTACTGGAGGCTGTAATAGAGCCATCTCTGGGGAAACAGTGCTGTATTTTACTTCCCGTTGTATTTTCTACTGTTTAGTCTGATTTACTTCTAAAACACTTCTTTGTTGTGGATGTCACAGCACTTTCCTTGAGATGCATTCAGATAATAATCACAGGCCAGATGCAGAATGGAGTGGTCTTTCTGAAATGTCTCAGGAATAAAAAAAGGCATCTTCATGTTGGTGAATTGCTACACCTTGAGGCATCTAATTTCACTCTGTACCTTTGGAACCGACACGGACATCACGATTTTGCTTCCTCAGAGGATGTGAAACCTGGGGAGGGGGCTTTGGTGGGATTTTTTTTGTGGTTTTGGTTTTAATTTTTTTTCCCCCCCTCAGGAGTTACTATGCAGTTGTAGAATTTCAGTTTGCTTTGTTTAATGTAGGGCTGCATGTTAATGGATCAGAGAAAATTTGACATCTTGGAGTGTCTGTCCTTTACCAGGGGAGAAATGCAAGGAGCATGATATAATTATATTTATTCTTCACATGGGAAGAATTTATTCTTCCACACCTTTTGTGTTGCTTATAAAGTACCAGTCCCAAAGTAGTTGTCATTCCCCAAACTGCTCATATTTAACACATATTGGCTTGCAAATCCCTCAGAAATAACTTGTGTTCAGTGCAGGAGTTAGTGGGATATGAGACTGCCTGGGACATCCAGAAGATGCTGGCCTGGCCTCTCCCAGCAACCTTGAAGGATTTATTTGCAACTCGCCTGTCCCTGCAGCTACAAGGTCTGGTTTTATGAATGATTTCAATCACCTCTCAGGGGACAGCAATAGGACTGGGATTCAGCACCATCTCTCCTTTTCAATACTGTTGGAGGACATATATGATAAAAAAGACAGAAGAAACCTTCACAAATTTTATGTAAAAGTGGGGCTTTTGTCAGAAATCGAAGTTCCTCAAAAGGGGAAGCAGAGGGGCAGGCACTGATCTCTTCTCTCTGCTCACTAGTGATAAGACCTGAGGGAATGGCATGAAGCTGTGTTGGGCAGGGTTTGGGTTGGATATTAGGAAATGCTTCTTTATCCAGAGGGTGACTGGGCTCTGGAACAGGCTCCCCAGGGAAGTGGTCACAGTATCAAGCCTAAAAGAGTTCAAGAAGAATTTGGACAATGCTCTCAGGCACATGGTGTGACTCTTTGGGCTGTCCTATGCAGTATCAGAAGCTGGGCTTGATTGATGGTCCTTGTGGATTCTTTCCAGCTCAGAACATGACTCAGTTCTATGATTCTAAAGTGAATCTCTACAGAACATCAGCCATTTCTTCAGAGACATGCCAGAGTGAGATGGGATTCCTCTCACCTCACTTGAGCTACCTGGAAGTTAGATGAATATTTTTAGGTAGTCATCTGGGCTCTTGCCATAAAAGCAATAGAGAGAGTCCTCTGCATGATGCAGTGCCACCTCTCCCAAGTGGAATACCTAAGATGGTTGGTTGGTTGGATGGTTTAGAAATGCAGTCATGGGCAAGAAGCATATCTCTCTTTGCAGAGAATTTCTCATTGAATTTCTTTATCTGAATAGGCTGGTTGGTGAGCAAGAAAGGTCACTTCTAGTTCATCTTCCTTCATAACACTGGGTATTAGGAAAACTTCATAGTTTTCAGATAAAAGCAGTCAATACTAGAAGGAAATTATTTCAAGGAATGCAAGAAGATTATTAGTGCAGTTGGAGTGCTGTTCTTTTCAAAGCAAACCCTGAAACAATCCTTGGAGGACTCTAACGACTATCCCTTCGAGGTGAGGTCATCATCAGTGTCCCCTCTCCCTCCCAAGTGCTGGATCCAGATGACTCCGATAGTTTGCCTGCAGTGTTTGCTCCTGCAATGAAATCCTGTCTATGTATAGTGACTTAAAATAAACTAATGGATTCAGTTTTATACACAAGCTCATTGATTTAATAAATAGATATTATTAAGTGCATAAAGGTTGAAGGAAAGTTAGATGAAGACACCAGCTAATTAATCATGCAGACTGCATATTCGTCCCTGAGCTATATTTGGCTACTGCTTAGCAAGTAAAGCGTGATCTGTGCTTGATTACATTGAAAGAACTTTCTGTGTTGGCAGGGGAGTGAAGGCAGGTTTGTATTTACTTTTAAGGACAAAAGCAACATTCCTTTGACATGCAAGTGTACTGCTTTACTGCTTACATCCCTGTTTGGAATAACTTACACCCAGCTTGCAATTTACCCCACTGCTCTAAGCGCCTTGCAGGATTTGGCCCCGGCAGTTTAACATGCATTTACAAATCCAGCTGGCTGTTTGGAAGCTCCCAAAGGAGTACTTGATTGCCAATTACACTGTTTCTCCTTTCTATCAACTTGCCAAGAAACAGTAACTCAATTGATTTAAAATTATTTCTATCCCACACAGTCTGTAAGCCTTGGAAGCAGGTTATTTTGCTCAGTTGCATGGTGGTGTTTTACCCCATTGAATTGTGGTTTTGGGACTGCTCATCATGTGCCCTGTTGGACTCCATTTAATAACTTGTTTGTGCTACATTAACTGTGTTTTCGATCAGATAGTTCTGCCTTCCTGTTAGGAAACAATATCTCATAGTAAAAGTAAACACAGCTTGTGTCTACCTTTGGGCAGGTACATTTCAAACCAGTGATATGCATTTATTATTTTGTTTAAATAAAATATAAAAAAAGGTGTCACAGTCATAAAGGAATCAAGTTGCCTGTCACTAAGAGAACAAACCATGTCTTTGGTTATTCCTTGCAAACAGTTATGCTAAAAGAAGATTAATAAGGCAGTGAATGCAAACGTTCAGGGTTAAGTGGTTGCAGGGTGAAGGCTGCCCATGGTGCCCTTCCTCTCTTGTGCCCTGTGGTATCCCCTGGTTTCAAATTAAAGGATTGAGCAGTCACTTTTACTGCAAAGTGATTACCTTTTTCTGTTCCCTTCCTGAGTGGTGCTTGGGCTTTGTATGACTGTTCAACTTCTTTCTCCTCCATACTCCAACTGAAGTTTGTGGAGCAGTATTTGAATAGAGAATGATTAACATCCCAAAAGGCATCTTTCTGTGGATGATTCTGGGTGTCTGACTTGCCTGAACACTGAAGGCACTGGATACGTGCTGGGAGAAGCTGGTGCCAGCTGGATCTGCTGAGAACCATTACACCTGGACGTGCCAGGTTGGGTGGAGATGTGGTGTGTGCAGGTAGAAGCTGCCCATGAAGCCTTTGTTTCAGAATATATCTGTGACAGAAGGGTTGGGATGCAGTTGCCCGTGGAGCCTCCAGCTGAGCTTCTGCTCTCCTAACCCCCTTTTGCACTCCCTGCCTGCCTTCCAGCTCACGCAGCAGGTGGCATGAGCATTCTCATGATCAACAAGCCCTCGCAGCTCTGTGGTCCTGTCTTACCTGAGAGCAGCCTCATTGCCTGCCGGCGAGGAGACAGTGGGGAGAAGAGCTTGGGCTGCTCCTGGGCACACACAGTAGCGACTGTTGTTTAAGCATGTGATTTCCTTGGTTGTGAAAGATAAATATAAAGGAAATACGCTTGTGTGGCAGTGATAAATGGCAATTCCATTTAGTAACAGACTGTCTAGCATCAGCCATCGTTAGGCATGGATGGAACACACGTTTCTATTGGATTTTGCAGTTGTTTTCTCATTGTAAGCTTTGAATGAGAGCTTGTTAGGCACAGGCTTTTCCTGCCTGTCCTTCGTATAACTTTTTTTTATCCTTCTCCCTTCTTGTCTTCTCTGTCCTCTCTTCTGGCTCATCTCCCCAGCCTAGCTGTTTAACCTTTCATTCCAGCCTCATCCTCCTTGTCAGGGTGTTTGTTGTTTTCCAAGCTCCTCCCTGCTGGACCCTATAACTGCATCCTTTCCCTTCTTTGACTGTCAGTCATGGGTCTCTTTTTCTCCAGTGTTCAGATAACCAATTCTTGTTTTTGTGGGAGTCCCAGCTTCCTCCTTTACTTACAGTTCCAAATATCCTATTACTGCTTCTCAGGTTTTCATTCGCTGGTTTTTCTCTTCAGCATCCTTGACATAACCTCTTCTCTTTATTCTCCCCTTTCTTCCCCCCTCCTCATCCTCACTTGCTGGTTTCATTTATTTTTTCAAATTTTTATATGTTTTTTGAAATTTTTTCTTTTTCTCACTGCCTTGGGGAGTGCTGAGAGCACTGACAAGCACAGTGCCTGCACTGACCTTTGGGACAAACAGGTTGCAAAGCCTGGTACAGCCAGTGACAGCAATAGCATGTGGCATCCTATCTGATAGGGAGTGGATCGCATCTGGTTTGCAGGGGCATTGCACAGATCAGCTCTGAGCTCGTAGGAAATGAGCAGCAACTATTTGTCAGTGACAGTTTTTTGAAGACTTGTAATTTGGGGGGGGGAAATGGGCATTATTTAACAGAGAAAAGAAATAAAGTACTGGTACTTGAAGGCTGCTCCCATGCCAGTTCAAAGTCCATCTTGCAAAAGACATGGACAGTAGAAATCTTCAGACAGCTCTGATTTATTATGAGTCATAAAAAAGGAATTGTTCTGTCTTCAGTAAGTTTCAGAGGTACTTACCATGGTGCAGGCAGTCTGGCCTGGAAAATCTCAGGCAGTTACAGGTTGCAGTCTGGATGAGTAGTGAGTAAGCCATCAAAAACAGTGTTTGTGGAAGGCATTTTCAGGCAACCATAACACCGGGTGTTGGTACCAGCAGCTAGCACGTGTGGGTTTGTTCATGCACCTGCATAGCACAACCAGTTATTTCCGTGTAGCACTGAATGCAGCCGGCAATCAACAAGATGCTTTCTCATGTAGAGTGCTATGAATTAAGATCAGAACACCAGCTTGGGTTTGGATAGCTTTTACACTGGAATATTGTAAGCTCTGTGATAGTAAACATCTATTCAGGAAGCAGTGTAGAAAAGCAAGACCGTAGGTGTCCACAGCCTGTTGGGTAGAGCCACTTCTCACTCCCTGTTGCAGAGCATTGCTCAGGCTCACCCAGCCACCAATTTGTGGTGAAGAATAGGATGATTTCAGTGAGGTGCAGACTTCTTTATACAAGCAATTTGTAAAGCCTTTGGAAATAGTATTAAATAAACAAGACATTATTATACAGTTGACCAGCTAAGTTGAGCTTTAGCCAGTAATCCTGCTTAGTAAGCATATTATCAGGAGGAATACACTAGTCTAGACACTTTTTGTGATTTTTAACTTTGGTATGCAGTTACTCTGAAATAACAGGCTTTGAAAGGAAAATTGTCTGAAATGGTGAGTTCTTCACTGCAAGCATTAAGTACATTCAAGGGGAGAAAACATTAAGCACTAAACGGCTCTTCAGCCTAGTGGAGGAAAAGGGCACAAAGGGGTGTCTAAAAGCTGGGGCAGACAAATTTGCACAGAAAGTGAGACACATTTTTAACAGAGTTACAATCCGTTGGAACAAATTATCCTTGGAAATGTTGGATTTTTCTTTCTGTTTTCAAATTAAGTCTTGTTTTACCCCAACAAAACTGATCTTCACTGAAACAGAAAGTACTGGGATCTGTGGGGAAGTAGCTGGGAGACGTGTGACCTAAAGATCAAGTTAAATGATTTGATGGAGTTTTCTGAACTTGTGTTGTGAATTTAGCAGCAAATGCTTGTCCATTCTTCTTCCCAGGTTATCCATCATGTCTCTTCCCTTGATTTCCAGCTACCTTGTACATGCACATTGGTGCACAGCCCCCTTTTTTTGTTTGTTTTTGTGGGTTTTGACACAATTCAGTTGACCTGGAGCCTCACAGTGTCTGAGCATAGCAGGCATAAGCGTGATGGTTTCTGAAAGGAAGGAAATAACTGCTTCCCTGTAATGCAGATGCCTCAGGCATCTCTCAGTGCCCTTATCATGCACTCAGCCTCTGGCCTGAAAGGGCTTCTTTTGCTTGTTGATTAATTGGCTGTGAGATGTGGAAACCAACCTGAGCCAGTTCCAAGGGAACCCGTATTAATCACACCATCATGCAAACCATATATGGCAAACCAAGTAAGCAGCTGCTTTTGAAATCTTTGGGAGACTTTAAAGCTTGGGAACAAGAGCCATACTAACATATTTTCTATAGCTAAATAAAGCCTTAGTTCTAAGCATGAAGCTCCAGCAGACAAATGAAATGAAGCATCTGGATTCCCTTAATGTATCCCTCCAAAAAAGAGGGGGAAGAATGTTTATGACTAAAGAATGAATGATCATAGAATCCATATGCTGAGCAGGGACCCTTGTTGGGGGACTGAGAAGGAAACTCCTGGGAGCTACCTCTAGGTTTAGGTAATACCAGGGAGCAGGCTTTTGGGATCACATGCATGCATTTACCTGGCTGCCAGTTTAAGCTCAGTTTACATAGAAGGTCAAGATCTTGTTGCCTCTGCCTTTATCTTTTAGGTGGCATAAAATGTCATGTGCAAATACAGGGAATGGTTTGGGTTGGAAGAGAGCTGAAAGATCGTCTACTTCCTCCCCCTCTTCTGTGAGCTGGGATGCTAGTCACTAGATCAGGTTGCTCAGGGCCCCATCCAGCCTGGCCTTGAGCACTTCCAGGGATGGGACATCCACATCTTCTCTGTGCAGCCTGTGCCAGTGCCTCACCACCCTCTCAGTAAAGAATTTCTTTGTAATATCTAATCGAAACCTACCCTTTTTCCACTGAAAGCCATTCCCCCTTGTTTTTTTACTGCATGTCCTTATGAGAAGTCCCTCTCCAGTTCTCTTGTAGCCTCTTTAGGTACCGGAAGGTGCTATAAGGTCTCCCTGGAGCTTTTTCGTCTCCAAATTGAACAACTCCAACTCTCTCAGCCTGTCTTCATAGGAGAGGTGCCCCAGCCCAATTATCATCTTCATGGCCACCTCTGGCCTCACTCCAACAGGTCCATGTTCTTTTTATGTTGGGGGCCCCAGAGCTGGACACAGCATTCCAGATGGGGTCTCACTGGAGGGGAGGAAAGGTGCAGAATCACCAGCCCAGGATGCAGTTGGCTTTCTGGACTGTGAGGGCCCATTGCTGGGTCATGTTGAGCTGCTCATCCACCAGCACCCAAAGGTCCTTGTCCTCAAGGCTGCGTGGCCGTGCTGAACTTGATGAGGTTCATATGGGCTCACCTCTCCAGCACGTCCAAGCCCCTCTGGACAGCAAAGATATGTTGAACAGCAGTTTTATTTCAGGAGCTGTTCCCATTCCGTGGCCCATGGGGCAGTCAGGACTGTGGAGGAAGTAATTACGTGTGTTGGGCTAATTGTACCTCAAGTCTAAAGGCATGGGTACAGGTGACTGCAGACAGCCTGGGCATGCTGAGACCTGGCATTGCTGAGTGTTTGTGACTTGAGCTTTGCAAGGTGTATTGCACAACAAAGAAATTGTATGCAATTAAAATATGCTTCATTATTAATTATTTAAGTGCAATTAAATTATGCTTAATAGACTGTGTAAGCTCACGCCCACACCTAACTCTGCTGTGACTCTGCATAATGCACCAATACACCAGCCTTTCTGGAAAGGCAAATCCACTCATTAAGCAGGTGTTTCCTCGCTCACTCTGCTCTATTTTTTTCACTAACATTTTGCCCAGGGGGGAACCTGATTATTCACTTGCAATTAGAGGAAATCACAGCCAGTTGGTATTGGGTTGGTGTGGGAACACTTTTCACCGGCCTTGGAAGTTGGTTTTGTTAGTTTTTTTTCATTTCCATCAGTGAGTTAAGCTCTGGGAAGAATTATTCAGAAAGCCTGTGCCTTAGGAAGTGATGGGATTCTGTTCCAGGAGTGTTTGTTTTCTTTAGGATTTCTCACTTCCTCTGACTCTGTCTTGTTGCTTTCCTCATTCCCACCTGTCCCATTCCCTCATTGCTTCACCTTTTTTATTTTTCATTCTTTCTACATCTCTGTGTCATGTTCCTCCTTCACACTTTTGTCATTCATTGCTCTCTTCCTATTTCTCATTCTGTCCACTGCTGCCCTGGTTAGCTCCCCCTTCTCTCCTTTTTGGTTTTTTTTCCCACCCTCCCATATCTGCTGAGCATCGCATAATGAGGAACAGATTGGATTCCTTACTGGGCTCGTCAGTGAAGAGCACCATGTTGATGCCAGGTTGAGCTGATATGATATGATACTACAGACAGGAGCTGGAAATAAGTAAACGTGGTTATTGTGGCACATTGAGATCCTTGGCTCTGCCCCAAGGGATTAAAAAAAAAAAAAAAGAAGAAGAAAATTGAAGTGGGGAGTGAGAAACCAGCTGAATAGTCTGCTGCAGCTCACTTAAAGGGGAAAAAACCAAGCAGAGCATCAAGTATATTTTTGGGGGCTGGTCTTATAATCGCTCCATCAATCATGCTACTTTTTTTCATTGGATTTACACAATAAAAATAATGTGCTTTCCACACTTCTCCTTGTTTGAAAGGTCTCCCAGCACCACTGGGAACAGAAACTTTGAGGACTCCATAAATTGGTTGCAAGACCGGTGTTGGCATCATGTCTGGGTATCACACAGAGTTGATATGTGATATTTCAGTTGACTGCATGCTGTATATGGATGGTATTTTCAGTTTAGAGGAAGCCTGAGATCTGACAGTCCCATAGAGGAGCACTATAAACAGTTATTTTTTATTGATGGAGAACTGATAACCTGCCAGGTCCTTCTGCAAATGAAGAAAGCTGGATCATGATCCAGACTTAATGGCACTTTTAGGTATCTTGGTACCCATATACAGTTATTTGTTCATGGTCTTTGTTTGATTTTTTTTTAATCTTTTATTGGTTATTATGAGTAAACAGATAATGTAGGAGTAAAGAACCGATGCCAAATAAGGGTTTTTAGTTGTGCTGTCTGATATTTATGGGTTTGCCTCAAAAATTTGTGTTTTCATCTCAAAACCTGTTCAACGGACTATTAAGACTTCTGCATTAAGAGGAGATCTCTGTGCTCAGTTTTCTTCTACCATGTCCTTCTTTGCAGTAGACAGAGCTGTGGTGCTGAAGGAGTGTGAACCAAGATGAGAGGGACATAACCTCACTGTCCACCTGCGTCTGTCCAGCTCTCCGTGTGCTCTATGTGTCCTGGGTGTACATTATTTTACACAAGGATCTGGTGATCCGTAGCTTGTGAAAGTGGGAGCAGCTTAAAGGAAACAGCATTGCACAAGAACTGGGAAGAACTTGAGCCTCACACATAGGAACTGAGTAGCCCATTTTTGCCAGTCAGCTTTCAGTGTGCTGGATGGACAGTTATTTATAACTCTGTTTCAACTTACAAACATCATGGCTTTATTTTCTGTTTATACTTTGTAGTGATTTTAAAGTAAGTGCTGCCCTGGCAAGGCTGGTCAGGACTGAGTTAGGGGTAACTAAGAAGACTGCCCACATGTGACTCTGGACTCCTGCACTCCTCCATGGTGTTGGAATACTGTTCTTCCAATCTGAAGTCCTCCAGCCTACATACAGGGAAGGAAGACAGTCATGTGTTCTCCAAATAAATAAGGCAGCTTCCAGCTCAGCTAGTGGGTGGACCTAACACACCCCTGCCTTTGGTGATGACATGCCTGTGACAGGCCTCTTCAATGCCTCTCTCATTTTCACAATTCATGGGCATGGTGGAGAGCATCCCTGGACTGACTGGGGTAGATTGACGTGATGTGAGCAGTGCTCAGCACTTGGGGACTGCACCCTGCTAGTCACCTTCAGGCTCCTGCTCATGGGACTGTGGGTCCTCTGGAAAGGATGAGCTGCTGCAGCGTGGGGGCTTTCAGGCTTTTCTTGCCTGCAAATGATACATTGGAGGATTTTCAGCAAACATGTAGGTTCAGATCCCCTGAAAAGTATATAGGCAGTTCCTCCTGATCTTGGTCACAGTTTGGTGTGGACTATTTTCACAGATTTATGCTTTTCTCTGTGAGCAGGGATAAAACCATTCTTTTCCAGCAGTGATGCTGGTGGTAAATACATTAGGTTTCATAAAGTCTTCTAGTACCAGGGAGATGAGAGCCCTCTCAGGACAAGAGTGCACTTGAGGCTTGATGATGTTTCCATTGTAGTCAATTGCCTGGGACAATGAAACATCAGCTTTCCTGGGGAATACTCAGGCAAATTCAGCCTTTCTCCTGGGTATACTTTGTCATAATTGTAGGGGTTGATGAGCTTTCAAAATTGATCCTCTCTCATTGTATGGATCGGCAGAAAGAAGGGGAGCAGAAGATGTCAAGAACTGTAATGCTGATCTCAGGTACAGCAGTGCAGAGTTAATGTGCTTTTTTTTGGTAAGTATTCAGCTGTTGAGGCTCCAGTCTGCCTTTGCTCCCACACACGAGTGGCCGGCTTGGCCACACTGTCCAGTTGGGATTCTCTGCTTCTAAAAACAGAGTTTGGATGTCTTCTTACTCTGGATGACATTGCTTTGCCAGTGAGATGGGAGAGGGCATCCACAGTGCTCAAGGTTTTAAAAGACTTACTAATGCCACTGGTCAGGCTTTCTGAAGAAAATGTTAATCATGACTTTCACTGTAAGTATGTTTAGTGCAACTCACCATCCTGGGAAAAACAGTTTAAGTGCTTAAGAACTTGCCAGTTATCCTGCTACAAGACGCATCGGAGGAAGTGAGAAAGAAATCAACAGAGAGACTTTGATACTGAATCTGCTAAAGTTCAACAAACCCATCCTAAGGCTGTTTTGTTCTGTAACAGATGATATTAAATGGATCACTGATCACTTAGCAGAAAATTAATATTGGTGTTCTAGGGTTATTCTTAAAAAAAAAAGAAACTAGCACACAAAGAAATTGCATCGTCACCAAACTCATTTTTTCTGTGAAGCATGACATTCATTACATGGATAAACAAGCAAACTTTAAAGGATTAACTATTTGCCTTCTCACATGAATATTAAAGAGTGAAATCACCCTTGCTCCAGATGAGAGAGTAATATGTTTCTTTTCCTGAGGAACAAAGCGTTGTCTTTGCTTTCTCAAAGAGCAATGCTCACATGAATCTTTCCTCCATGAAATGCCCCTTCTTTGGGCAGTGTGTCAAATAATGGCCTTATTCCACATGCTTCAAAAGAGAACAGCTTTCTAAGAATCTGTTCTTTACATTCCACGGGATATTTTAGATCTAATCTCTGCCTTGTGATGATATAGCTATTTATATTTCTCTAAACACCAAAAGCAATTAGACATCCTAAGAAAAATGAGTGAAACCCTTCCCTCCCCTGCAACCCACTCAATCTGTGCATTGTCTGTGAGATGATATTGGTCTGGTCACGTAGCATGCAAACATGTATTGCAGAAAGTACAGCTCCATGGCATGTTACCCACTGTATGTCCTTGGGTTTTCTGTAGTGACAGTGCTTTCCCTCCTATCCAAGTACGTGTCTGAGATGCAGTCCTCTTGTGTTTGCACTAGACCTCAGTGATGATGCTCTAGTGTGGGATTGCATCATCTGGCTCAGCTGCCTCCCTTTTCATAACTATCATCTTGGGCATTAAGCAGGATGGCCAGAATTTGTCTTCTGTGGTTTATTCCCTGCCAGCATGGAGCAGCGTGTGCGTGCAGGAAGATGTTTTGCTTGGTAGAGTTTTTGCTTTTTGTTTTTAAATATGCGTGTCTGCTCCATGCCTGTATTCCTGGAGGAATTAAATCTGTGGTCTTGGACTGGGCCCCAAGAATGCTTTTTCTGTAGCACTCATTGATTTAACTCTCATGGTAGATACATCTCTTCTGCTGGTGGGGCAAAAGCAGGGTGGAAGAGAGGCGTCTGTGCTGGGTTCCTCCTTGTACAGTCCTGCTTTGTCATTACAGAGAAAAAGAGGACACATTTTCCTCTCTTCTCTGAGGACAAGCCCAGGACTTGGAGGCTGCTCTGAGGAGCAGGATGCTGGGTGGGGAGGTGGGTAAAGAAGATGCTGCCACCACCCCACCACGCACAACACTGTCTGGCCTGCAGGACACGGGTGTTGGGCTGCTGTGGAATTGCTCGAAGCTTTGCCCATCAGTTGGACCTCGGTTCTTTCCAGGCTTTCCTTGAGTCAAAGCCTTCAGACCTGCTGGGGCAAAAAAAACCAGGTCCTGTTTTCATCGGTAGCATTCTCAGGGCTGTTGTTCTGTGGTGGAATTTTTTGCTTCTTGTGATTTGTTTTGGGTGTTTTTGCCCATTTCTAGAGTGTGCTGTGTTACAGAGCAGCAAAGAACAGCAGCAGCCGGGCAAGCTTGAGCTATGTTTGTTCAGGGGTTTTGTTGTTTTCTTTTGTTTTCCAGGGGGATCCTTTGAGAATTGTTTAAATACAGTATTTCAGCTTATACTAGCCTAGGCCTGTTTCTTTTCCATTCCTTAAGGAGGACAGGGTTAAATTCAATTTCAAATTCAAAAAGATTTTGAATTAAAACAAGATAAAAGAAGGACAGACCCCATAGTACTGGAAGGGCATTATATACAGTTGGCTACAGAGGTTGGGAAGGGTATGGGGTTACCTCCAGAAACATCATTTCCAGGGTGTAAAGTAAATAGGAACATGAGGGGGAGGGTGTTATCATTTGGGGAAAAATTCATGCGTGGAAATTGTCATTACAATAAATACAAAAATGGATAAAGCAAACACATACAGTAACTGCAGCATAATGTCATCTGCTATTTATTTCTGAAGTCTAAAGCAAACAAATATGATCTAATGGAGAAAATGGCTGCTTTGAAAGCCAAAAAAAAAAAAAAAAAGAGAGGAGGGTGCACTCCAGTCTGTGGATCATGCCTTTTTTGTTTGTGGTAAATTTAGAAATAATCAAATATATTGACCAAAGCTCAGAAAATTGGCTTAAAGCTGGGGGGAAAGTGTTTGGAAATACTGTGATACTTAGTGGGAGTCCAAGTGCCTTATGCTTCATTCTCATCCACGTTGAGGGCTCTGTGGTGAGACCACATTCCTCTCCTACTCAGTGGTTACAGGAGGTGGTAAGCTGTGGGAGTAAGTGCTCAGGCACATCCTGGGGGATGTGCATGACTCAAAAATAACTGTAATTCCCCCAGATCCAGGCAGTGGTATCTGTATTTTAATATCCTGAGGGTAGATCACCAAGATGTTTGCTCCCTTTGAGGCAGCATCCCTCCATTCCTGCAGTGGTGGTTGTGGTAGGACCCAGTGCCAGTTGTGTCCTATAGGCATTTTTGTTATCAATGAGCTTATTAATGATGTTCCTCTCCTCACAACTGTTACTAATGGCTTTAAATTATATCACTGTGGAGCCCCAAAATGTCACCCTGGTAAAGATACGGCTTTCCTGACTCTTAAAAACATTCTGCTCATTTTAAATGATCCCTGCTCACCTTCTGCATCCAGACTTCACCCTCCTTCAGCAGATTGGGATCTGTGCATGTGCGTGGATATGCTTGGATCGAGGGATTTTTGGAAGCAAATCCATTTATCCTCACTTATTTGGCTTTGATCCAGGTTGGGAAAAAGTCTCAGAGGGCCCAAATCTGCTGCCTTTTTGGAAAACTGAACTGGGAGATAAGCCCCTGGTACACCCCAGTGGCATGGGTGTGCAGCCACAGGAGCAGGCTGGAGCACAGCCCCGATGCACAGAGTATGGCTCTGGGCTCCTCAGAACCCATTACTCTGCCGTGCAAACATGCTCCAGTTGCATCATACTGTTGCTGACATAGGCAAGGTTTAGTCTGTCTGTTAGAGACAGGGAATTTAAGACCTGAAAGGATCATTATTCATCTTTTTGAATAATGGAAACAATATATTACTCGATGATTTTTCCAGCTTCATGATAGCACATGTAGCTTAAGTGGTTTTGGTCTAGGAAACAATGGAATAATTTACAGATTAATATGCTGGAGGTTTTTTGTATTCTTACTGTGAATAAAATACTCAATTCTACTCTGAATTTGCCGACATTTTCTTCTTCACTCCTGTATTTGTTGACACCTGCTCTTCTGACAGTGTTTTGGGGGTTTATTACTTCATTTTTGGCATCTTCTTGCATACTTCACTTTTGTTGCGTAAAGCAAAAAGTTTTTGATGTCACTTCATTATGAAGCTACTATATCTGTAAAGATGGTTTCTGCCAATCCAGGATGGAGAGACACGTTTTCTAACACAAAATCTGCTGTTACAGGGTACTTGCATTTCTACAGGGCTTTGGACTTGGTGCCACCAGATCTTTTGTTTTGACTTGTGCAGAATTAACAGTACATACTAGATGGATTAAAAACTGGTTTAATGACGTGTGTCAAAATGTCATTGTTAGGGAGAGGATATCAGTGAGGAGGTTACTTCTCACTAGATATTCCTGGGAGCAGTTCTTGACCTGATGCTGCTCAGTATTTTTGGCAGCAACCTAGGAAATGGTATGAAATCTTTACAGATGAGATAACGATAGGTGAGGGTGCTAAAGATGAGGAGGCTGTTTGTCAGTGTGGGTTAAAACCAGCTAATTCCTGATGCATAAAAAAAATACTGGCCAGAACAAAATAAAATAAAGGTTTATTCATATTCTGATGCTGGCAGTGGGGTACTGAGCAGAGATGAGAGGAGACTTCCGTCATTGCCAGGAGATACAAAGGCAAGGAGATCAATATAGTTGCTTTTATCCAAGGAAACATTGTTCGATGTCTTTGTCCCTCCATGTAGTTACACAGAGAACAGTTACTGAGGGCCGGCATTTTTGTGGTTCTCCTGGTGAACGCATTGCAAGACCCAATGACTGAAAGTCCTTGTGAGAATTCTTTTACTTTGAATTAGGTCTGCTGCTTACTAATGAAAGTCGGTAGGTACCAAAATGGTTGCAAAGGAAGGTGATGGTCCCATGGCTTGGAAGATCTAAAAAGACTTATTTTGAAAAAGAAATGCATATATATGTATACACACACACACACACACACACACACACTCTCACACTCACTTCACCCGCTCATCCTGACCCTTTATTGCCCTTGATGAAAGTGAAGATTACTGGCATAGTCTTCAGGAAATTTTTAATACTTGAGGCTTTCTGTGCAGCTGATAAATAACATTAGTTCTGTGTTTCTTCTCTCAAACTTGTCCACTAGGTTCAGGATGGATGAATCTCTGCTTTATCAATACATAATTAACTGGGGATGTGCTGCGTCTCTCTTTGTCTATTTTTCTCTTTGTTTGGTTGAGTGTTTTTTTTTCTTTTCTGTTCCTTGGGGAAAGAGGGACCTCATTTGGAGATGAAAAACTGAACGTGATGGACGAATGCTTAGGCCTACCAATTTGGCCAGAGAGGCTTGTTTCTGTGGTCAAGATCATGGCAATAGCTGTTTGAAGGGAGGAGAGATTTTTTCGCTGCATGATTAACAGAGAACTTGGAAAAAATTCATCTCTGCAGCAGGGCTCATCCATCATCTGGGGCAGTCATTTTTGCCTTTATCTTACCTAATAATTTCCCTGCCATGTCTCTAGTAGGAGCTGTGAGCACTAAGGCCATTTTTTCCCTTCAGTGTCAGGCAGCCTGAGAGCAGTTCACGTTAAGGCCAGTGTCTGTGACGTGTCTGAGGAGTCACAGCTAGTAGTGCCTGCCTCTGCCTGCAGACCTGCCAGGCTGGCAGGATGAATTCCACCCAAAAGTGATCTTTTTTTCTCTTGGTGAACTATAATGAGGCTCATGAGCATGGAGCTTAGATACGTACGTGTTACAGATGTCCGTGTTTTGGTGCTGTGAATTCATGGACAGTACAGCAGAAGCCGTGCTTTACTTCTGCTTATCAGTTTTACTTATCAGCAGTGAGAAACCAATGGTATTTCACTTGGGAAAGACAAGCCAACCATTATCTGTGAAATAGTTTTTTCCCAAATAGTCCATTTGATTATGGGGAGCAGTTACGGACCTTAGGAAAGTCTGACAAAGGAGGATAGAAATAGAGGATGGCTGTGGATCAGTTCACATAGAGAAGGTTATCTCGGCAACCTTTAAAGGCTAGAAGTTTAATTTTTATTTTTAAATGAAAGCTTAAATTCTGCAGATGGCTTTGATAAGGTGGCACATAGATTTTTCATCTCCTGTTTGTTATTACTGTGAGGTCGGGAAAAGGTCCTGTGTTAAGGATATCTGGGAGAAAAAAGAAAAAAAAAATAATAAGAAAAGAAAAAGTGTAAAGTCTTCACAGGCCTGAAGCTATAAAGGGAAGAAAGCCAGTCTTCCAGGAATGGCACATCAAAGCAGCTTAGGAGGAAAGTATCTGTTTGTATTCCCACTGTAGTTCCTCTTTGCCACTACCACCCCTGGAGCGTGTTCTTGACCTCAGCAGTAAATTATTACAGTAAGTGCTGTTGTTTTTATTTTTTTAATTTTATTTTCAGGAATGAAAAAAGAGGTGGTGCAGATGGGGGACGGGGGTGGTGGGCAGACCAGCAAAGAAAGTAATGTTTGTCTCTCCTTGTGATGGAACAGAGCAGTCTGTAATTATGATTTATTTAGTTTTCATGTGCAGCACACTGAACTTCCCTCTCTGCATTTCTTGCTTCTGTGGATCAGGCACAAAAATGTAGCTGCTGTTAATAACTGATTGTCCAGGTATTTGCAAAACCCCTTGAAAATAGCAAAGTGACTCATAGGTTGGTGGGTTTGTTTGGGGTTTTCTTAATATATTTTCTCCTTTGTTGAGAGGATGTTATTGTGTAGTTTGAAGTCTAAAGAGAAGTTACTTTGATGTACTCTCTCCCTCTTTGTTCTTGTTTCTTCACCTGGAAGGGTAAGATAAATTCTCGCCAATCCTGGCTAGAGAGGGCTCAGACTGGGAGGGAACAGGGAGATTGCCCCCTGCTTGTTTGCTCCTGTTCCCATCTCAACTTTCCATATTTGGAGTTTCCATCCAATTCTTGGGGCCTCAACAAAGCAACTCCCTTCAACCCTGTTTATTACTCCTGCCTGGGCTTTAATTTTTGCTCCCTGTTAGGTGCAAAGGAGCCGGTGATTTAAATACAGATATTTAAAATGCATGTGCTATACTCCTACAAAGTGTTGGCAATGTTACAGTGCTCTTTTTTTTTTACCTTTCTGAGATGTAGTCAGCAGAGGATGGTCAGTGAATTTTGACTGCTGTTGTGTGTGTGTTGGCTACCATTCAGAAACCTGCTTTGCCTGGCTGTGCTTCTCCCTGTCGCCAGTCTATCTTATGAGAAGGTATTTGCTTTTAATGATTCTTGCCTTGTAGCAGTGCTGGCAGCCGGGATGCCGTCCCATCCCTGAGTGACAGCTCCACTCCCAGCCCCTGCTGCAGAGATTAATACGAGCAGTTGCCTCTGGAACATTTTAATCTTACTTTTGGTTTTTTTGAAAAATGGGTAATCAAACCCTGTAAATCATCACCCAGAGACAGTAAACAATGCTTAAAAGTGTTGAACACGAGTCAGGGATTGCACCTCAACCTTAAATCATAGCTGACCAGCAGCCTGGCAAGCTCATCACTTAGTAAGCTGGCATCGTGGGAAGGTGCCCCATGAACAAAGCTGGGGAGTTACATGTGCTTCTGTCTGGCTGAGCTTCATTTCAGCTGTGACTGGGAGGGTGCTCCCTTGCCTCACCTGGCACTAGGTGAAGGTCTTGCTTCACAGACTGGTGGCGTGGAGGGAAGAAAGGTTTGTGGTCTTTGCAAAGACCTGAATGGAGACATGAACTGGCCAAGCACCTCCACTGGCTTTAATGGCTCTTTCTGCACATGTTCTGGGATTTGGGTTGAAGTGCATGGTGCTCTGTAATAACCCTCAAAACTGTCTGGCTGTGGAAGTTTGTCAGTAAAAACTGGATTGGTTTCCTGTAAGAATAATTTGTCTGCCCTAATTTTACATGACAGTTATGAGCCGTTACAACAACATTAGAAAAAATTAATGCAAAAGAATGTTTTTCATTCCTAAAAATGACCTTTCCCTTTTTTTGTCCAGCAGTTGGGCACTTGTCAGATGATGCCAGTAACTGCAATTCCTGAAATGCATTTGCTGCTGACCTGTGAAAACCTCTGAGGCAGATGCTTATGGCACAGGCAATACGCTCAGGCACCTTGTACAGCTGGACTTTGTTAAACTAAATGAAAGTTCTGTCTTGGTAAATGAAACAATCCAAAATCTCTAAAATTGCTGCCAGCATGTGAACATCAGTGTTCGTGAGATAACAGAAAGTTGGAACAATAGAGGAAAAGGCCATATGATACTATTTAAATACAGCTTCATTAAACACAGCTTCATCAAGTCCTTCACTTTTAATATCAGGGGATGGTGATCTGGGTGTCATGTGGACCCTCCCAGCCAGGATATGTCCAGGGCTGCATGGAGCATCCACCGTCTGCACAGGAGGAGCTGTGGATCTGCAGGGACAGGAAGGAGTTAGTCCAGGAGACCACTGGAGGATATAACTGAGAGTTAAAACATAGACAAGCTCATGTCAAAACCCCCCAGAAACAGACTTGTGTTGAATTCAGTAGACATCAGATGCAGAAGTGGTTTGCTGAGCTTTCTTTTTTCTACTATCTTCATATTTGAATTAAATTGCAAGCTCAAAGGAAATGTGAAAACTTTAGCAAGAGTGTATTAGCCCAGGCTCTTCCTCTGTCTTCCTGATCCTGCGCAACCACTGAGAATTAAGAGGGGCCCTCCGAAGGCAATGAAGAACTGGGATGGCTGAAGGCATGCAGGTCCAGACCTGAGGTCGGTGGAGGCAGCAACATTGCTTGGAGAGCCAAAAGTAGGTCTTGAGTATGCTTCTAGGGGATGAAATTAGACAATGTAGTCTAAGCCTTCAAATAATTTTCCTTTGTCCAAACCCATTTAAAAATCATGGAAAGATCTGTTACTAGTCTGGTAGGATGGCATACTGTTTTCCTTATACTTCTGATTCTTTTTTTCTGTACTGATGCTTTCTATTTGGGTGAAATTAATATTTTGGAGTTTTGCAAATTTTAGGTGGCCATTTGCTAATTTTTACTGGATGAGTATATCAGCAGGAGTATATCAGAGGGATGGTCATTAGGTAAATTAAAAAATGATTAGTAGTGTTTTTATGGCTGTCCTCAATGTTTTTTAAAGTGTTTAATAATGCAACAATTTAAGGATGTGGACAACTGATTATCTGGTTGTGGATGACATTAGATTTCAAACCACATTTTTCAGCTAAGCTCTCTCTCCCATGAAAGATTGGACCAGATGGTCTTTTGAGGTCCTTCCAACCTGGGCTGTTTTGTGTTTCTAACATCATGTGAAATGTGTGTATATTAGCATCTTTCAACAGTCCTCCTTCCTGCTCACGAAGAAGTCTTGCCACTTGCTAAGAAATCTTTAAAGTAACATGTTTTTTCTACACCAATATGCAAGCGGTAGCTTATGCCATTGGAAACAGTGATATCTGAGCCGTTATTAAGGTGGTGATATCTGAGCCATTATCATTTTAAGCCATGCTCGTGCTCAGCTACATGCTGCTTGGATGATACCGACACTGCCTGCCCTTTTGGCTCATTTGCTGTGAAGCAGTGAAGCCTTGCAAGCCCAACACAGCCTCCAAACCTGCAGAAAAAAACCCAGAAAAAAACCCCCTAACATCCTTAAATAACCTACTTTAGCATCCTCAGGGAGATTTATGCAGATGCTTGTGCCAGGTGAGCAGCTGAGACATGGGTTTAATGGCAGATTTCAGAGTTTTAGCCTGTTTGCAGAGGCTTCTGTGCATGGCCATGTAGGGCTATGCACTGGAGGAAGGAACCTTGTTGCTGTCAATAACCGTGATACCATTATCCTCACTTCCAAATCCTGGGAGGTGTTACTTACTGAGAGCACCACATTGATACAAGTACTAAAATCAAGACTGTATAAAAATATTACTTTTACTATAAAAATACTTACTGACTCTTCTAAAACGTAGGTGTAATAATCTGGTTTAAGGGTCTGGGAAGCACAGCTAACAGGCTGATCAGGTACTGGAGAAAGACTGGGGAAGGGGCATGGCAGGGAGAAGCCACAAAGAGTAGCATGAGGTCTCTTGGAAGCTTTTGTGGTAAAATAATTCCTTAAAATGTTAGAAATGGGGATGGCAAGCGATATTCCCAGAAATGAGCGACCAATGCATGTGCTGAGAAAATGCATGGAAGTTTAGTGTATCTGGGTGCAGGTTCTAGGCATTTCATTGTGTGTGCAATTTCCTTCTGTTCTTTGATTTATATTTAAAAGGAAATTTGTAATCAAAAGGAAAAGGACACTTCAGCTCACAGAATTTCTCTCCTGTAGACAGGCCCACGTCATCAATGCAGAACAAATGTTTTTAATGCTTCCTAACAAAAATTGGGCATGACAGGGTAGCCTGCAGAAAGCACAGTATTTCTTTATACTCTTTCAGCTTAGGCCTGTGCTGATGCTACCACCTGTGCCCTGTGAGATCTCTTTCCTGCTGCTGCTAACCTGGGGTTCACGCTAGCAGGCTGAAAGATGAAAGGCTGATACCTTCACATATTTCACATTTCATATTCACTCATTCCCCCCAGAGCTGGCTAGAAAATGCTCCTGCTCCTTGTTGTTCTGGTGAGGTTTGATGGTGAATATGCATTTTCAAGTGCTTGGGGTGTTGTTGTTTTGGTTTTTTTTCCTAGTGGCCACAGCACATGCAAACTCAAGGCACTGTCAGCTGTCTTCATGTCCTTCAAAACTCCTCCTGTGGTTGTGTATTGTGCATATTCAAGGAGCTCTTTCATTCTGGTTAGCTAAGGCGCTTTACATACTTAATTATCCCTCGTAGGCTTTTCTGATGAGCCCTGTGAAGGAGCGGAACATAAGAAAAAAAAGAAGAAAAAGGTTAAAGAGACATGATTCTCTTCAGGAGATAATCATACAAGAGCTGTGAATGCATTTAGTGACCGGTGCTGCCTTTCCTCAAAACAAAATAAATTCTGGGGTAAATGAAATTGAAAGCCAGCACTTAGGAATAAATAGCCCTAAAGTAATACTCTGGAAAGGCAGTTTTCTGGAGAGAGACCAAGTCAGTAACACAGCTGGCTTGTTTTTTTCCTGAAATTGCCTTTTTTTCCTATATGTATTGACATGGGCACCCTTGATGCTGACCAGTAGATGATTCTGTTCACATCCTGAAGGTTTCAATGTAGACATAGGAAATGTCTGCATTGGATTGGTGTTCAAAGATGCATCTTCTACCCCAAGTGTCTCTTGAAGCTCTTTGAGCGTCTGTCGTGGCTTTTCTGGGTTACTCAGGACTGAATCTGTAATCCCTGAATTTGAGTATGGTGCTACTCTCACTGAAACCAGAGATACCAATTAAAATTGGTGGGTTTTAAGGGATAATTGGATACCTTGGGACCCTTTTGCTTTTGCTGGGGAGAAAGAAGAACCTCCAATGTGGGAACACCCCAGTGTGCAGAACCTTCCCAACAGCAGCCCTAGGCATCCTAGGGTAGGAAGGAGAGCATAATCCTACAGTTCCCCTTCACCACCTGCAGCCCTGTGAACAAGGAGGGTTTGGCCTGCTTGACTGTCCCCATGGGTAGCACTTACAAAAAAAAAAGGAGCCATTGAAGCATGAGGGCCTTGGCTAGTCAGGAGCAGAGTAATGATAGTCTATCACATATAGAAGGAGCACGTCATTTTTCCAGCTTGTTCATTTCTCTGAGAGCATCACAATCATGGGGGAGGGAAGTAATTGGCAAGTAGACTAACAGGATGAAGGTGTTAGAGAGATTTAACTTCCTGGAGAACAATTTCTCACGATTTTCCAAAGCTGTAAGAAACACTTTGGTTTCTGTGTATTTTTGGGAAAAGCCAAGATTTTCCATCTGAACTCTGACTGACATGAAGATTGCCTCTGTCTTCCTTTCTGAGAGCTTCAAAAACCAGTTGATATATATAGCTTCCTACAGTAAATTATATTGTAAAGGGGAGCCTTTACTGAAAAATAGATAGAAATAAAACAACTTGGAGATGTGTGCAGCAGGACACGTTTTTGAGCAATCCATTGCTCATAGCAGTAGTTAGTGGCGAAGCTGTTTTATTCTGCTTCTACATGTGTATGTGTATATCTATCTATCTATATATGTCATACTGTTGTTGTTTATGAAATTGAAATGGCAAACGGAATGTTTAGGAATGGTATTCTCCAATTTTTAGTCCCACTGAAACCAGTCCAAGCCACACTACCACTCATTCACGCCCCTTTCCCTTCTTCCTCCCCTGCGGTGGGATGGAGAGGAGAACTGGCAGCATAAAAGGTAAAGATCATGGCTTGAGAAAAGAACAGTTTACTGGAAACAGCAATGAGATAAGAAAACAAACAGTAACAACAACAATTCTGACAGAGGGTACAAAGAAAGAGGCAAATGATTCACGTGGAAACCCCCCAACACTGCCTGACTGCTCCCTCTGCCATGCTGCACCACCAGGAAGGGAGCCCTTTCCCCATCCCCGGAAAATGATGTAGGGTGGTATAGAATAACCTCCCCGTCCTGGCCATGCTTCCTCCTGGCTACTGCAACAATTAACCCTGTCCTGGCCAGAACCAGGGCACAGACCTACCTCTCTGTGGGTCTGTGTGTGCCTGTTTGAATTGTGGTGACTGCCAGTCGTGGGCCTGTGTTGGAGACATTCAGTCTCTCAGTGAAGGTCCTTTCCCAAGCGATGGGGGGTTCCCTGCAGATGCCAGCAGTTGCCAAGAATGTGGTTCAGTCTCTTGACAAAGTGGATTCTGTATTATTAATGTTGTAAATGAGTCTAACATAATGAAGTAGGAGTTTGTTAAAGCCTGTTTTCAGCCCAGGTGGTTTAAATAATAACAGGACACAGCCGCTGTAAGCTTTTCATGCTGGGATTTGTGCAGGTTGCTTCCCAGGTTATCTGTTTCTCCTGACTTTTCATCTTCTGCTGTCAGTAACTTCAGTGCATAAATGAACTGCAGATTAACCATCTAGGGTAGGACATTTTGCCTTGCATTTGAAATGCAGATTCCCACCATGAGGAGCTTGAACTCTCTGGCTGCCTTTGCTCCAGAGAGTGTCACAGAGATTCAGATGTTAGAGCACCAAATAGTGCCTTCTCAGAGGCTACTCAGTCTTCAGGCATGATATTTTAAATAATTTTTGAGTCAAAGGTTAAATTTATGTCATCTTCCCAAACATGCAGTATATTAAGATAGGTCAGTCATTCATAGCATTAACTTGTAAGCTTGCTTTGTTTGTTTTAAAGGACATTGATTTTATAATTACCCCAGAGAGCGCCACTGAAAACCCCAGGAATGTACTGCTTAATTGAAATCCAAATATTGAAAGCTGTAGGAATGTAGCTGTAGGAGCCCTGTGATGGGCTCTGCCACCTAGTGACACCCACAAGAGAAAAACAAAATGTTTGCAAAAACAAGCCAAATCCCACATATGATTATTTTTGAAACCTGCTTGCTATGACTGGTAAACCAATAAAATGCCTCAGGCACAGCAGTGTTGTCGTCGTCTGATAGCACGGCTCAGCTCAGTCCACCTTTGGCCTCCTGAGGCCTGCAAGGAGATCCATGCAGATTAAAACCACCATGTGTTTTTACTGTTTTGAGTATTTACTCTGTCAAGACCTTTGCCTGGTGATAAACTCCATAGGGGCCCCGTTCTGTACATCTGGGAAGCAGAACTGAACAGCAGTGCCCTGTCCATGGGGAGGCACGCACCCAACCAAGTCTTCAAATGCACAGTCTTGAAAAATGTATGTGAAATCTTAAAATAGAGGTGAATTACAGTGTCCATGAGTTCGTCTCATCCCTTCTTCCAAAGCTGTTTCTTTCCTCTTCTGTTACCTTTGGAAGGGTGTTGCGGCAGGAATGCATATCGTGTTTGGACTGCTTGTTTGCAGCCTCTGGTTCTTCCCAGGGAGCAGCCTGACCAGGCTCCTGTGCAGCTGGATGATGCAGGGAGCAGGACACTATCTCCACTGGAAACCTGTTGGATTTTTGCTTTGTTCTTCTTTAATTTTTTTGGTTTTCCATGAGTCTGTTTTACTCAGAGTTTGAATTAGAAAGCGGGAGACCTGAAGTTTTCTTTGGACTTATGTTTATTATTTTTTATTTATAACACAGCTGCACAGAGACTAAGTTAACAAGGTGGAAAAATGGCAGAATATGGCCCCTGAGTTCTACTTTCAAGGTCTTTTATACTTTAATCTACCCAATTACAGATTGCAAAGTAACATGTTTTTATTTAAAACCCATTGAATATCTATACCTGACTCTCATTGCGGATTTCTTGAACCAATACCAGAAAACTCAGGTTGGTGAAGAAGAAAGAAGTAGTACAAATCCACACCCAAAATTCTCCATCTTGCTACATATACATATTACTATATTCCATAAACCTAAATTCTATATCTCTACATATTCCACCCAGTGACATAACTTTATTTACATAGCAACAATCTCAGCACTATAACACAATCTGGGAAGTTTTTCCCAAGGCCTAAGATCAAATGGGGTGTACTTTGGAGGATCATTGCTTGTTAGAGTAGAAAGAAGGAAATTCTCAGAATTCAGTGTTCCAACAGAAGCCCTGGAAGCAAGAGTTGACCACTACATCAAATGCCAATGAAATGCCAAGTAGGATGGTCACAGGGATGCTTAGTACTTGTTAGCCCTGTGAAAATGCAAAAGCCTGGTTAGACTCAGAGGCTGGCCAAGGGGCCTCGTAGCTCTCAGCCCTACCAGTATATAGGAAGAGTAGTAATAACTCCATATCCTCAGCCACATCTGTGCACAGTGACAAAAACTATAATGCTTATATAAGCTTCACTCATTTGGCAAAGGTCAGGGGCTTTAATCTTCATTTTCTTTTTCCTTCTCCAGCTATGTTGACGTCTCACTTAAACATGCATAAATACAAAGACCTTCTCAGTCTCATAGTAGAAGACAGCCAAGAGGTGAGGGAAGAGAAGGGGAAAAATCATACATGTTTTACATGTCACTGAGGAGATGGATTTTGTAGATCTCTCTTTGAAAATGAAGCAGGAGCTATTCCATGTGAAGAGTCAGTGTGGTCTGACCCAAGCCCTTTGCTCTGGGGTGGGCTGACAGGCTCAAATGCAGTCTTT
This sequence comes from Struthidea cinerea, assembly GCA_013397865.1. Classification (NCBI taxonomy): domain Eukaryota; kingdom Metazoa; phylum Chordata; class Aves; order Passeriformes; family Corcoracidae; genus Struthidea; species Struthidea cinerea. Next base: position 726,497 of record VZTI01005947.1, read on the forward strand.
GTCCGTACAGCGAAGTTTTACAAAAGTTAGACTCTGAGAGGTCCCTGATAACTGTTTTGAAGGACAATGTTGGCTGTGATGCAGGGGAGTTGAGGTCAAAGTGGGCTGTAGATGCCATCTCCCACATCTTGTGTGTTATGCCGGCTGGGGCAAGGGAGCATCTGGTTAGCATCCTCTACCTGAAAGCCTCTGATGCCTTTACACTGAACAGAAATTCTTGCTAAATACTGACACCGTGGAGTTAGGAGCAAATTTAAATAAATCTGGATTTTACTCCCATCTCCACATTTTAATTGCTGAATGTTTGGTGTCATAAGCTCTGGGAGGTCCATCCTGTGGGTAGTGACACTCTCTGAACAGAGCTGCACAGAGGCTGGGTTGATGCGAGGATGCCTGGCTGTGGCTCTCAACAGCATCAGGCCTGGTCAGCGTCTTTTGAAGAGCCAGCAGTGGCAAATAGGGAGAACTCGGGTGGCCACTTTGATGTGGGCATCCCGTTGGATCAGTGGACTGGTGACCTACCTGCAGTGCAGAGCTGGCAGGAGGGCGGCGTTAGCACATGGGATGGGGCAACCACAGGGGTGCCTTTGTGCGGCTGGTGTCTTATCTGGGTTTGTGAAGGCTGGCGGAGCTGGAAGCTGGTACTCCTGGAGATTGCTTGGCTGTCCTTGTGGTGGCTGCCTCTAACAGGAAACCTCTGTTTGTGTTGGCGTCTGAACAGGCGCCGCAGTCTTGTGCTGTTCTAAGACATGACACTGCCATGTGCTATTTCTCCTGCTGCTGTGCTGTATTTTATGTAGCACTGCTTGTCAGCGTGCCTAGGACTGGAAAGTAACAAAAAGAAATTACTCAGATGCTTTGAAAATAGATAGAAATATCAGTTGAAAATAGATAGTTTTCTCTTTCAATTACTAAGGTCTAAAACATGTTCATTTGTTAGTGTTTAAACAGCAGCTATTAACCTTTTTGTCCCTACCACTTATTCCTTCCTTACATTTTTCTGCTTGCGAATTTTGCAGCCCAGATGAATATTGAATGACTGTTTTTAATAAATTATTTCTTTCTCTTTCTGAAGCTGAGTCAAGGAGCATCAATGTCGATGCCCCAATTTGTATTAAGGAGACTGTAGATAATTAAGCACTTGCGAGGGTCTGGGCAGTTTGTTGATGTGTTTTTTAATTTTCTGGTGAGTGAGTGATGTTCTTTGAATAGCGGTCATTGGGGAAATCAGAGCCTACTGACGTGACAAGCAGTGTTGTCTTCACTGTCATGTTCAGTGCAAGTCCAGCAGTATTGTGGCAAAGCTTATGGGCAAAGATAACCATGCATCTGTCAGATGCGCTGACAAATGCTCTTTGCATCCATGTGTTAAACTTGTGAAAATTTGTGTCAGCTGTTTGGATTTCAAGTTTCTTTCACAATAACATACCATGTTGTGAGGTGTAGTTGCTTTGTGCACCATCTGTAATGTAAAACACAATGATCCGTAACACAAAATCAAGATTTGTTGGTGGGCTGATGCTGCCTGGACACCAGATGCCCACCAAAGCTGCTCTATCACTCCCTTCCTCAGCTGGACAGGGGAGAGGAAATATAACACAATTCCTGTGGGTCAAGATAAGGACAGGGAGAGATCACTCACTGTTACCATAATGGGTGAAATAGACTAAGCTCGGGGAATTAATGTAGTTTATTACCAATCAAACCAGAGTAGGATAATGATAAATAAAACTGAAATCTTAAAACACCTTCCCTCCACCTCTCCCTTCTTCCTGGGCTCAGCTTCACTCCCAGTGGCACAGAGGAATGGGGAATGGGGGCTGCAGTCTGTTCATCACACACTGTGTTTGCCACTCCTTCCTCTTCAGGAAGGACTCATCCCACGTTTCTCCTTCAGCATGGGATCCCTCCCACTGGAGGCAGCGCTCCACAAATTTATGAGTCCTGCCCATTGGCTGCAGTTCTCCATGAACTGCTCCAGCGTGGGTTCGTTCTATGGAGTGCAGTCCTTCAGGAACAGGCTGCTCCAGTGTGGCTCCCCCATGGGATCACAAGTCCTGCCAGCAAACCTGCTCCAGCATGGGCTTCTCTCTCCAAAGTCCCACAGGTCCTGCCAGGAGCCTGCTCCAGAGCGGGCTTCTCACAGGGTTGCCTCCTTTGGGCATCCCCTTGCTCTGGAATGGGATCCTCCAAGGGCTGCAGGTCGATCTCTGCTCCACCCTGCACCTCCATGGGCTGCAGGGGCACAGCTGCCTCACCATGGGCTGCACCAGGGGCTGCAGGGGAATCTCTGCTCTGACACCTGGAGCACCTCCTGCCCCTCCTGTGCTGATCTTGGGGTCCGTGGGGCTGGAGGTTTACTGGTGGTTTCAGTGGGACCGGTCTCTCAGCTGTCCTTGCATTTGCTGCCAGGCCACAGTTCTTGCTTCCCCAAAGTTACAAGAGGTTGCAAAAACAAGTCCTCACAAATGCTGCTCATCTCTACTTGGCACCCACTGCCTTGAGTCAGACTGTGTGCTGGGGCTCTGCACATGCATGGACATTTCTAATAGCTGGCTCAGGGTGCAATCTCATCCAGATCAAAATGTCATCTTCTTTTGAATAAGGAACACAGACTTTTCTTCAGAGCAATTTCTATGAGATATAGGCTGCTCATTGCAAACAGAGAGACGCTCGAGCACAGTAACCTGCTTGGAGAGGACAATGCTGTTTAAAGCCCTGAGTTAATGAGAAGTCCACAGCACACATTTGATAAGCTTTGTCATTCTTTTGTCTGCAGATCGTAGACCCTGCATTTTAATTTACTATACATAATGCTTTCTTAATGAGTTCCAGTGGATAGCCATTCAAACATGGCCCTGCAGCTGCCAGCACGATTATGAAAAAGAGGCAGTTATTTGATTTACGTGATATTCTGTTATGGTAACTAATATTTGCAGACAGGATACAATAGAGGAAGAAAAACCCCTCCATTTAGATTTTGGTATCTCAGGACTAAGGTGCTAAATCATTTATTTTGCATGTACGTGGACCAACTACTAATTGAAAATTAATGGAATTATGTTTGAGTCTTGAAAGTCTAGAGAGACTGCTGTTTGCTTTGCACCACAAAGTTCAAGCAAACCCAGTAACACTAACAGGATTTTTAAAGTGCAAATGAGCTTCTTAACATAGTACACAGAAGCATTTTATGGAAGAGGCCCCTCATCCCTTCCCTCTGTTTCAAAACAGAAATGAAAAAACCCAGTACTTGGGAAACAACAAAATTGTAGTGCTATGGAAGCTGTGGAAGATGCATTGCTGCTGGTAAGGTCTGTTTTGTAAGGAGCTGCTTTCCTGGCCACCTTTCCTTTTCTTCAGCTTGAGCCTGTGTGCAAGCCTTTATCTAGAGCTCTGTGTGTGCGTGTGTGCATGCTTATCCCCTTTCCTCTGCATCCCTCCTTGCAGAGCACCACGCTGGTGACTTCTCACACAGAGGCACTATTTGAAGGGTTTGTAGGGTTTTTCTGTTGTTCTTCCTGGGATTTTGGTTTGGTTTGGTTTTGTTTGTGGGAATAAGAGCCATGATGTCTTTGTGTGCTAGGCAGTAAACAAGGTGATAATTTTCTTCTGTGCTGGTAATTTCAACTGAGTTTGTATGTGGTCGGGGAACATGTATGTTTGTGGTGGGATGATACCGTGGGACCCAAATCGAGGAACAGATGCAACTTCTGGTCTCTAATACAAGATACAAACTTCTGGGTTGGGGTGGGGGAGAAAATAAAAAGTTTGAAGTGGGGATGAGTTAAATTTTGTATGATTACAACTTCTAGTATTTTCTACGTTAGACTGCTTGACTTTGCAGTTGTAATTCTTAGCACTGATGATGATGGTTGTTGTTGTTACATATGCTTAGAAAGCCCCACAGGACTAGCAGGGGGGTAAGGCCTGCCTGTGGGTTTTGCAGATACTTGCAGTACCTCTGAAGTGGTGAGTCTGAGACCTCCATATTCCAGTCTCAGGTGTGGGGAAAGGGGTTGTCACCATCATTAACTGTCCCAATCTCATTTGTCTGTCCTAGTCCATCTCTACCCAATCCAGTGCTCCCAAGTTTTCCCTTTCCTCATCTAGCACTGGAGCAGACTGCCCAGGGAAGTGGGTGAGTTACCATCCCTGGAGGTATTTAAAAGATGTGTAGATGTGACTCTTGGGGACATTGTTTATTGGTAACTTGGCAGAGCTGGGTTAACAGTTCAACCCAGTAATCTTAGAAGTCTTTTCCAACCTAAACAATTCCACGATTCTATGATCATACGGCACTTAACATACCATATAAAAATACCACTGCTCCTCTGCACAGTGACCAGCACTGCTGCAGCCAGAGCAGCAGCTACAGGGACATCTCGGTCTGGATCTGCAGCTCATACACCAAGAGCATCCCGAAGAGTCAAGCTCAAATGCGTATCTACTCATCCCATGAAAGCTCGGAGACCAGACATAGCCTCACCTCAGCAGATTTACAACACATAGTGTTCCAATCAGAAAGCCAGTAGCTGGTTTTGCTCCAGCCTGCAATAAAGAGTGATGGTAATTAATTTAATGACACAGATCTCCAGTATGAAAGTTTACATACTGAGTCATTTAAGTTTGGCAAAGTGTGGAGGAGCCGAGTCCCACAGCCAAAAGCTTCTCCATTACTGGTGAATGGACTTGAAGTGCACATTCCCCTTCTGTAGCATGTGAGCAAATGCATACGTCTGTATGTGCACCGTGCGAGGCTGAGTCATCAGTATCACCCTTTGCCAAGGCATGGAGACTGAAAAAATGAGAAATGCATGTAAAAGTATGCCCGTTGCTAGATCAAAAGGTTGTGCCACAGGGAGGCTGCAGCGAGGCGATAGTGACGCTCGTGTTCGTCAGATGGCTTTTGTGTGAGAGGAAATTAAATGGAGAGGGTCTGTGGCATGTGAAGATGCCATTTCCAAGGGCAGAGAGCAGGTAGAAAGAAGCGATTTTTCATGGGTATGCCTGCTAAAAGGTCTGGGTGTGTCAGATGAAATAACCGGGCAGCAAGTTCAGAGCAAACAAAGGGGACCCCATTTTCCCCAGCACCCTGTGTTGGGGTTGCATGGCTCTGCACCCCTGGGTGCTCTGCCTCCCAGGGCCAAAATGGGCACACAAAAGGGCTACAGAAAGACATGGATGAAAAGCCTTTGTGGCGCTATTACTAGCCAAGGAACAGTTACTCCTCATGGCTTGGGAATCCTCTTAATTCTAGGTTGCCAGAAGCTTGTAAGGCCTGCCTGGGGAGGTCTCCCTGTTCTCATGCCATAGGCTCACATCTGGCTCTAAGCAGCAGCAAAAATGAGCTCATGGTTTGGTTCAGTCCAGACCTCCTTGTTGTTTTGCTGAGCTTTTAAATTAGTCTTTTTTAATATTTTTGGAAGTTTCTGTGGAGGCATTGCTTTAATGTAACTGTAATTAAACCCCAGAACTCTTTAAAACTCTCACTTGGAAGTAGGTCAGTTTGCACTCACTTGTCTTGAAGGGTTTTTTTTTCTTTTTTCATGTCTTAGTTGTAGGCTGAGCTACCATCTGCCTTTCCTTGGCAAAGCAAAGAAGCGGAAGATAAAATTTGTAAGATATAATTGGGCTAATATTAATCATTTATCTCACATGAGGTGAGTCACTGGAAATTATCCGTGACTGTATTTCTGAGTCCTCTTCACGGTCTTTTATGGTAGACTTCAAGTTCAGAAAACCCTTCCAGTAAAAAAAAAATCCCAAACAAAAGACTCAGTCTGCGCAGAGGGTGCTAGGATATTTTAAAACCATGTGTGGAGAGCTGGGAGTTTCTTGTAGTGCAGTAATTGGGTTTTGCATGGTTGGGAAATCACGGGGTGAGCCCGGGTAGGATGTGGGATTGATGCTCACCCCGGGGGATTGCAGAGCAGATTGGGCTCTCTTCCCCACTGCCCTGTTACAGCAGGCTGGCGGTGAGCAAACAGCAGAACAGTTGTGTATAGTACACCCAGACTTCAACAGATATGATTATTTGTTACAGTTTTACTAAAACGAGTCTCCACAGTTTATGTGTCAGTTCATAGAGGATGTTTGTCAATCTATACATATAATCAAGTTCGCTAATTTCCCCAATTTTGCAAAAAAAATTTCAATAAAAGGGCTAAAAACTGGACATCTCCTGCAAGATCCCGAAAGTAATTTTGCTTTTGGTCCAGTCATTGAGTTTCTTTCCCTCCAGCAACTGGAGACTAAATGAGCAGCATCACCTTCTCCCCTCTGGGAAGCAAGACCAATGGAAAATGCTGCTTCTAATGTCGGCATAGTCTCTTGGATTAATGGCTGCGCCCAGCAGCTAGCAACTGCTACCCCCTCTTTTTCTTATAAATATATAAGAAAGATGTATTTGAAGCTAAGGTATCAAAAGAAAAAAAATTAAGAGGATATTTCTTCCTTTGCTGTTGGTTCTTCCAAGCCTATCCCGTGTTTTTTTCTGACTTTAATAAAAACTGTTGTCATTATAGCTTTCAAATGGTTTCTTTGTTTTATCTGTGTGTGTGTGTGCACATGGGCTTTTTTAAGCTTGCAGATGGTTTTTCCTCACCTCAGCATTATGGCTGGCCAGGGGTTTTTTTGGTTGTTATAGTTTGGATTTTGTCTGAAAAGTGAGGCCTGCCAGAGCAGGAGACTATTGCTCAGTCCAGGGAAGAGGGGAGATGGACTTTTGGAAGCAGATGGCAGCATGAAGAGATTTCAGTAGCGGAGGGTCAGAAAATAAATGCCCCAGACTATTAAGACTATATGAAAGAAGGTGCATGTATAATTACTACCTTTACAGCTTAAAAGGAAGCATCCTGCCATAAGTATAAATTTACCTTTGTTTTTCACCATTCTTCTCTACTGACAATTATTGTTACAGGATTCAACATTGACATCAAATAAAGCAGTTGACAGCAGCACAGTTTCCCTTGTCTTCCGGTGGGTTTCAGAGCTGCTGAGCACTGCAGTTGGTCGGTGATTAAGAATCAAACAGGATAGTAAAGTTCACAAGTGTGAGTGCTGGTAGCACCCGGTGTGGTGTTGGGCTTATGGATATAGTTCAGCCTTTTTGGCTCAAGCTGTCACAGAAGTTTAAGCCCACATTTTGTTTCTCTAGACCTATACTTACATTCTGACTAGTTTTATACAGTTCAGAATGGAATGTTTTAAGTTTTGGGTTGGTTGAAACCTTAATGACATATTTTGTCTTTGACTGACAGCGTAAAGAAACGAGAGAAAAAAGAAAATTCAGTGACTTCTTACATGGTCCACATGGACTGGGAGGGGATATCTGTGCCCCTAACCTGAGTCAGAAAAGCTGGCAAGGAAACCGGAAAATGACCAGAGTCATGGAAGTAATGGAGACTGTTTTTCAGTGAGAAGTCTTAAAATCATAGAATTTTTTCTGCTTAGTTATCTAAACAGGTGAAATATTGATTGTCATGATAGAAGCCTTCACCCAGAGACAGTGCCAGGTGCTGTGAGACTCTTCAGTGCAGCACAGAAAGAGGGGAAAGACCCCAGAGAGGGAAGGCTGCAGTGAGATAACTTGCAGGTGGATGTCAGAGCCACCATTTCAAAAACCTACACCCATCTACCCATGTCCTCAGGAAAAATAAGCCTTTAGCAAATATATAAACAGCATAGCACAGATTTTGAAGTCCAGTCAAGGGTCAGATGAGTGAAATGATGTTGTCTATGTTATACGAGAGGTTAGATTTTGTGATCTCATGGTTCCTTTTTACCTTAAAAGCTATTTTTGTGTGCCATTTTCTGTGGATAACCCACATCTGTTACACACAGTTCATGGTTATGATACTATTTGTCTGGAGAAAAAAAAAAAGTCAAAATTGATAAGTAGAATCTGAGTTTTATGTCTTTGCACCAGATTTCTTTGGGGAAATTTGCCGTAGTCTTTTGTTTTTAATATTGATACAGGCTCTGGCTTTGGTGATTTGTCTTGCTGCCAGATAAAGTTTGTTGAAAGGAGTGTAGTGATTAATGGCAAGGACATTTTTAAATTCTTGTGAGATGGGCTAAGATTATTATTTCCCTTCCTCGAGTTTTACCATGTAATGCCTGCTGTCAGAAGATAAGCACTGTGTGACTTAATCAGCACTTGGGGAGAGCCCATTTAGTGACGAATCCAGGTACTACAGGCGATCATGTAGATGACTGAATAAATAGTGTCGTTCTTTCTTTACCAGTGTTTTGCACAAATATTGTGGTGTTCAGTTGCTGGAAGTAGAATGAGTTTTTGCAAGGTTTTGTATATTAGAAGAAGAGGGAAAACTGCATATGAAGCAGATGGCATAAGCAGGAACAGTAGAGGTTTCAGCAGCAGAAATTAGTTTGGTTAGATGCTCTTAAGCTGCTGAAGTGAGGTGAGGACTTAGCAAAGCAACATAGGCATGAACGGGCACATTGAACAGTGTTTCAGCTTCTAATAAAGGTTTCCTAAGAGTCACAGGTCAAAATAAACTTGAATTTCTTTTGTGTTCTGCAAAGGGATAATTCAAAACGTAATAAAAAATTAAAGTTTTATTAAAATGCTGGTAAGGATTAAGAGTATCTGAAAGCAATTTAGGGCTGGGCACATTACAGCAATACTGCAAATATTCTAAAATATACCTAATAGATGCAATATATCTAGAATTAAAGTTAACCTTAAAATAAATCAAACATGTTCAGGAATGGAAATGCACAGTCAGTTCACCCAAAGAATCTGACTTTGTTCTGTACTGAGGTCATGTAATATCTATATATATTGTGAGTGAATAATAGGGTTTCATTCTTTTTAAAGTCGTGAAACAGATTAAATTGGTCTTCTAAAGTATGTTTTCCTCTTAAGTTGTGCCTGAGGGATGAAGATATGGTTAAGAGTAGGTTGCCACCAATGCGTTTTCACATATTTTCTTTACAAAATGACAAATGGCCCTATTTGTGAGTTCTCAGAAAATACTGTCTGAACTGTCTGTTGTTCAGGGAAGATGTTACACGGTGTATAGTTAAGTCTTTGCTTTCAGTGCAGGACTCAAACTAGTTCAGGGAAACTAAGTGGCACTTCTGCTGTGAAAGATATGTAAAATGTTGAAAAAGTGACTGTGGGAAACTGACCATGAGAAATATGTTGTAGGCAGAATTACCAAGGGAATGGAATGAAAATAGGTATTTGTCTGAATGTGATATTGACTTGAACCTTGCAACGAGATTAGAAAAGGGAAGGGCAGAAAGAAGAGCCACATCAAGAATTGGCCAGAGAAATGCAATTTGCTTCTATCCTGAATGCAAATGCAAGGAAAGCTGCTGCAGAGCAGTGGCTCACACAGGACTGAGAGTGGTTGCCGAGTGAAGGCAAGGAATCTCTCCTTGAATACAAGCAGTTTGTTGGGTGGGTGAGGGAGCCTGGCTGCCACGCTGAGGGCCTTCAGGAAGAGAGTGCTGGAAAGAAGCCATGGGAAACACCTCCTCAGCTGCGGCTGAGGGGATATCTTTCTGTAAGGAGACTTTCTCATGTTCCTGGGCCTGTGCAGATCCATGTCCCTGGTGGATTCCGAGGTCTATGAATTGTGTAGTGGCCCAGATACCAGAACATGGGCATATCTGCCATGTGAAATGCAGGTCTAGCGGTATATCCAGAACCTGGCATGTGCCAGGACACAGAGAAAACAAACGTCTCAGTGGTGGGACTGTCACCGTTTCACCAGAGCTGTTGCTGGAAATAAAGCACCTTTCCTTGGGATGAAAGAGGATTTTGGCTTGGTGTAAGGCTGCTTTAGTGGATTTAGCGGCCGCGAGACACTTCATAACCCTTCAGTAAGAGCAGAAACAGCACAGGATGCCGAGTCCACCATATGTTCATGTTTAATAGAAGTTTATAAGTCTGTGAATTTTGCCTACGGGATGTCTAAAGACTCAGGGGTCATGTAAATTGAAACAATGCAAAGTTTATTGTGCATTTAACTTAATTTAAATACCTAGAAACAAGCACAGGGGGATTCTTACCAGTTGCAGTTATTGGTTTTAATAAATACCATTGTAATTGAATGTGATTTAATAAAAACAGTGTATTTCCAGCCTTTTGGAGTGGGCGCACAACTCCCCAAAGAGAAGACAACAGAGGGGGGTTAATCAGAGTAACTTTTCTTTTAACTCAGTTTTACTGAGCTGCTCCAACAAGCCAGCGGGTATTCAGTTTCACTCACACCAACTTCAAACTCTGTGTTTAATCTCAGTGGTGGTGAAAAGGTCTGCACCGAGCTGGCTGCTTCACTCTGCAGATCCCCTGTGAAATGACCCTTGGGAGGAGGGGGGAGGCCACTTATTGACCAATATCATGGTCTTTTTCCTAGGAATTAATTGAGGAGAATGGTGACTTTCCCAGTTGGTGCTGTGGAATTTCATAGCTCAGGAGAAGCTCCCCACGTGGCTGCGTGTCCATGGCTTTGCCCATCAATTATCTCCTTTCTGTTTTATTCAGCTCAATGTGGTCTTTGATCTGCTGTGATCTAATGTGATCTCATCTAACATAATCTGTTTGTGTTCAGAATCCCAGTTGAAGTTAGTGGCAAGGTTGGTATTAATTTCAGTAAACCTGAGATTTCTCCTGGTTACGGATATTTGCACACCTGAACACCTGGAGAGACACCATTTCTGTGCAAATCACAGTCACAGTAATCCTACAACATTGAAATACATGCAAAATTTAACACAGTTAAAAATTCTCTTCCTGTACATGGATTTCCAGGCAGATTATAAACCTGGAGATACACGTGCAATTCCCGTGTGCTGTTTTAACAGCAAATTCCCTACAGCCATCACCAGATTCAGCAAGTCTGTGTTGCATTACTTTTATCCAGCTTGTTTTATTGAAAACACCTGTGTGAAACTAACAGTTATCTGGCATCGATTTGATATTCAGCATCTAAAAAATATTCACTTATTTGTGTACTGTTTAGGGATCAGAATAATTGCTTTCAGCATAGTATCACTGCTGAGAAAATCAGTTTTTAAGGTATGACTCTAAGATCACTAATAAATTTTGAGTCTTTAGAGTTGCCTGCAGGAAAACAAAAGGGGTCTGTGACATAGTATTTGAGATATTATTCTGCTTTGGATATTAAGCTGGAATATTTGTTTAGCTTAAAATCAACTAGGTGCATCAGAGATAGGTTTTATGTTCCGTATTATCAGGTGGACCCTATAAGCCTGTTACAGAATCACTGCAAGAAATGGGATCCCTATATTTGGGGCAAGGTTAGGAGAGATCTTTTAGCTCTGCAGCCCTCATAATATTACCTTTTGCTCAGCCCTGGAAAGCCGTGTGTTTGGTTTGTAAAGTGTAGCAGTAATTTCTTCTTTGATGAGGGCTCCAATTACACTGATTTTATCTTACGATGTTTGATTGTGTAATCTTTAGAAAACCATTTAGACATGCTGCAGCATTAGCACCAGGTGTATGGTACCATGAAATCTGTTACAAAACAGCTGTTAGCAATGCATTCGCCAAGTATCTCTAAATAATTGAAAGACCCAGTTAAGAAAATACTTGTTATTTATGCAATATCACCTTGTGAGTGCTGTGTGTGGTAGCACAGCAGGAGTGGTGTAACCAGCTTGTTGAGGCTTCACTGAGAAAAATAATACTCTCGCAGGTAGGAAACTTGGTATTTGGTGATAATTGTAACACAGTCATTCACTGGATCTGGTGACAATGTTTTTTTAAGTTTGATTGTCAGTGAAATGGAGACTGTGGAGGCGGTACTTCGGCATCACTGGGGCATGTGATCCTGCTAGCACAGGTGGCAATGATATAACAGTATAAGCAATTACATAATACTAAATAAAATAATCAATAACATAATGCCAATGCTACAATGATAAATTACATCATGATGATAGCTATAAGAAGTGTGTCTGAGGCACCATTCTCCAGTAAGGTCTGGGAGGTGCCCGTGTGCCATTGTTCTCCATTGTGTGTACTGACAGTGAACAAACAACCTGCCAGCTGCAAAGCTTCTTAAAAAAGAACAAAATTTGAGGCAAGATTTGAAAACACCACAGAACATGAATAGGAGAATATTTGATAATATCTTAATAAATGCTGTCCTTTGACAAAGCTCTTACCCCTTAGCTGGCCTCTGAATACTGTATTATCCTAGAATGAAAGTAAGATTCAAGATAAAAAACAAAGAAATGAGCTCTGTTAACTCTAAAGGGCCTCTGCAGGTTTCCCTGTCTGGGCCAGCTTCTTTGTATCTTCCTCGTTCAATGAGTTCATTTCGGTTTGTATTTCATCAGATGATATAAATGTAAGTCCTTACAATGTTCTCCCTCTCATTTCTCTCCTATCATTTATTATTTAACCCTCTAAAGCATTTTATATCTTGCAAGGTGTCATAAAAAATAAAGTTGATTGATATAAATATTGTATTAGGAAGTTTCTACCTTTGTGACCTGATTTTTGTTGCCCTACATCCCATTTACATAGGATGCTAAATATTAGTTTAGGTTTAGTGCCTGTGTAGTGTAACATTATGTACACGTGTGTGCTTTAATTCAACTGTACACCCAGTGAAGTTAAAACTCTCAGTATGTAACTATGTTGATTTCTGTGCACCAGTGTGTGCGTATTGCAAGTTGGGCAGACTTTTTGTTTGCAGATTGCTATTTGCTGTGGCATCAGAAATTCTCCAGAGTGGTGAGATTTTTAATTTAAAAAGAAAAAAAAAAAAATCATAGAGTTGAAAATATAGTTTTACAAAAAACTTCCACCTGGTTTCATAGCTTTCTGTGGCAGCCAGTTCTCTATTTATCACTTGGCTTACCTGTTTCAGTTAGTTGAAATAGTAGAAGTAAAGCATGAAATAACCTCAATTTGCGTAAAATTTATCCATTTCTTCTGGATGTCAGTTTTTACTGGGTTTGATACCCAAACTGCTAGATTTGTAATGTTTTATTTATGGTGTTTTACTGAGGTGTGGAAACCTGAAGGAGTTGTGATTTCTGTCTTTCTGCCTTGAATATGGAAATACTTCATCACTCTGGTTTTACACCAAGGGTGAGATGACCAGCATCAGTAAGAGAGCAGGTCCTGGTGATTGACATTAAACATGGTCTAGGCAGACTGTGCTGTATGGGGACCTCTGTTATCTGAAGTGCCAGGTAGACAGAACTATGTATTTATAACTGAAAGCATAAAATGGATTATACTGGAAAAGTGTGGTGTGTAGGAGAGAGAGGAGAAAGTAAAGATTACTTTAGGTACGTGGAAGGAATCTTTCATCGGAGCCCTAGAATGAAAATCCAGAGATTTAAAAGGTAGTGTGGATTGAGGCCAATAACAACAGTTTATCGGTTTTAGTGGTCTTAAATTAATCTTAATGCAGAAAGAGAATTTCCAATAAATTAATCTTAAAATATCAAAAAACTGCCCAGCACTATGGCTCACTTTATGTAAGATAAATAATAGGAAGGAAAGAATTTCTTCTGATAAGATGACAAGTATAGAATAATCCTGAAGATACCTTTATGCACAGTACTTTGGTTAAGCAGCCTAAATATTTATGGAAATCACAGGCAGTGGGACTTTCGTGCTGCTTTATTTTGAGTCATCAAAAGAAGAACATTAAACAAGAGGGTCTTTTTGAGAATTAATTTAATGTTAGGTGACCACTGCACCATTCATGGGTGTGCCTGACTGACCACGGTGGGGTGACTTTTTGGAGAATATTCTTTCTCAGAGGAAAGCTTGTTAAGTGGAAATAAAAATAAAATTCCATGATCCTATGATTCCTTCTCACAGAACAATGTTTCATAGGTCTTTGTAAGCTTTATCTTCTCTCAGAATTCCTGACTGTGCAGCATACGCACAAGGATTTGGGAGATGGCAGTAGAGGTTGGTTTGGATGCTTTAGTTCCTCCCTGTCTTCTGCATCATTGAGGAATGGGAGAAGTGGTTGAAAAATAAAAATTAGAAAAAAAAAAAGAATAAATCTTTCTGATAGGTTTTCCCCAAACCTCTTTCTGTTTTCCTCAAAAACGGCTTTACCAAAAATGGCTGTTTTTACTCATGGTGAGCAATCTCAGGTTTTCACAGCAGTGATAATGAAAGTGTTTTTCTCAGTATTTGGAATACCTGCAGTTCAAATACAGGGGGTAGTTCACAGCTCAGAGGTATTGCAGTCAGGTTTATTGCAAACCTAGGCAGGAATTGCAAACTGGGGACATCCAGCTCAGTCTTGAAGCTTTTTATAAGGTAACACATCTTAAGGAGGTCAGGGAAGTCTTCTCCTCTCCCATATCTCGAGCTTTCTTTCTGCATCCTCTTTGGGAGACCATTAGCTTTGAAAAACATTGCTGAAAGCACTTACCTCTTCTTTTTGCTCCCAGTCAGGGGATGGTTTCATTGAGAAAGCTCGTTCTTCTGTGCAGGTTCTCTTTATCTTATGAATATTTCAGCAGAATCTGTGCAAAAGAAAGGGGCTTTTTAGCTGAAAAGCATTCTTTGCTCTTCTGAAGTGCACACCATCTTCCTATTGTCTGAGCTGTAATTGTTCAGTGCCGCTGTTGTTTAGGGAGTAGGTTGCACACTCAGCATCCTCAGAGTTACAGATCTCTCTCTCTTTCCAGCAGCTCAACTTTTCTGACACAGCTGATTTTTGACTGCAGCAGAGCCCATTATTTCAAAGCCACTTTGTCCACAAGATCTCTAGTATGGCAGAGCACATGATTTTGTGGTCATCTTATTTTTGCAAAAATATCCATGTGGTGGGGTATGTTTGTGTGTGTTTGCATGTCTGTGTATCTAGGGACTGTCTATTAAGGGAAAAATGTGGAAGAGCCAAAAAGGGAGACTGAGTATCTGGCATGGTGTCTCTAGAGATTTCCTACTCTTCTATTAACCTTTCCACCACAACCACTTTTGTATTTCTGTTCTTAATTAGAATTTTGAGTGGAGCTGTGGAAGGAGCGTATCTATCCCCCAGTTGATTCTCCATCTGATTTGGCATCCAGAAATACGTTTCTTAGGAATTAATTATAATTGCTTTTGATGGAAAGCCAACTTTTTTCATGTGTTAACTGTTAATTCTTAGCTTGTTTAACATGTGATTAAGTAACGATGATAAGCCTGAGTGCAGGCTCTCTGTATGTTTGTGATTTGAACGGTTGTGTTTTGTGTCCCAGGCTCAGTGCGGCTTGGTGGCTGTGGCATGTTAGTGGTCAGCATGGAGACGTGTGTTTTGGAGGGGCAGCGAAGACAAGACTGTACTGGGAGAGGTTTTTACAGCTGGAAGAGCTGAGGGGTTGATTAGTGAAAGGTTAAAACTACTCTTTTTAGGACTGCCTGGCTCCTTTTCAGTTCACTCCATAGCACGCCTCCCCCAGCTGTATTCAGGTTAGAAAAGTTTAATGCTGTGGTCACTTCTCGACAGCTACACGTGGCTAATGTGGGGATGTGAGCACCTCGTTTCTTGTGGGATTTCTCTGTCCTAGGGACGATGAGTAGCACCCAGGTCCTGGGTTGGAGAAGCCTGTTGCTGTAGCCTCTGCTTCAGGGACTCATCATGACAGGCTCCCAGAGCTGTGGGCTTTTTTGTTTTTCTGCTTTTTTCTGTGTATCTGTTTAGGCTGCCTGCTGTTCCAGTTTCCAAGAGTAACCCTTCATGCTTGTGTTTTTCTTCCTCCTCCTTCTCATGACAGCCAAAGATGTCATACAGGTTCTTCAAGACAGGTTAAAACATCTTTTAGACACTTTATAACTATGCTGCTGGAATTATTTGTGACTGTCAGTGAAAAGCCTTTACTGGGTTATTTTATTCTGAAAACTGACTTTGTAAAAGGAGACTTGTAGCTGTCCAAGCACATCTCTTTGTCAAAATCACTGAGCTTAAGGTGGGGAAGTGCTTATCCTTCTGCCAGCCTTAAGCCCCATCCCAGTGCCAATCAATACGAGGATTGTTTTCAGTTGAGACAGACAGTTTGACAAAGTAGTGATGGTTCTGAGTAAAGAAGACAGAGCCTTTTCTCTAGCTCAGTCAGTGAAGCTGCATATAAGCTTTACGTCTGAGAAGGTAGGCTCTCCTCACCAGCCTCATTGTGAGTGGGCAAAAAGTAGGTAGAAGATGTCCTGTTTATGTCAAACACTCATTTGTGCTATTAATTTAGGAGACAGGATTTCTGGAAACACCTTGCAGTGCAGCATGGAATGCGGGAGTCCCAGAAATGCTGTGTGGGTAGGTGCTTTGTGCATGTGTAAGCTGCAGGCCATTAGGAGGAGAAGCTGCTGGGAGGCAGGCGGTGAGGGCGGAATGCTGCACACCTGACTCCGGCAGGCCATCGTTTGCCAAAGGCTCCAGCACAACCGGGCAGCTGCAATTCAGCCAGGTCTTGGAGAGGTGCAGGGAGGGGTTGGGGGATTGACTTTGACTCCACCTTTTCAGTCCAACATGATTTCTTTTCAGCTAGGCGTAAACCTGTCCTGTTTTATATCCCAGACACTAAAGAAGAGCCTTTAATGAGTAGGGAAATAAAATGTGTTTTCAGACTTGTTTAACAATTTCCAGGGAAGCCATGAAGTTAAGAATGCTTTCAGTTTGCATTCCATGATCAGTCCTGCAAAAAATGATTTTAAATGATAGATTCTAAATAAAATAAGTGTTATTAATAATTATTAATTCTCTAAACTTCATCTTCTCACTGGGAAATTTCATCCAGAGTGCCTGGGATCATCCTCAACGTCAGCCCTGATCTGAGACCTCCAGAACTCGAGGTAGAGATACAGATGGCAGGTTTTTGTCTCATGTTGCTATGGGTTTGTGCCTAAGTTTTACTGAAATAGGATGACCTGGTTGTTTTTATCAACTTTCAACCTATCCAGGCAAGAAGTGTGCTCTTGGTGGAAGAGGTGAGGCCTGGGATAGAGTAGTGTGTTGTGCAGTGCTACCAGCCGCAGCAGGTGGTGAGATTGCCAGGAGCTGAAAAGGCCGGTTAAGAGCTTGTAATATTAGATAATGTATGACAATAGCCACATTCCATGAGCCCAAACTCAGAGGTGTTTTACTGTGGCTGGTAGCACATACATAGGCAGGAATCCGTGTATAGGGCAGAGGCCATCTTGAGTCTGCCCTAGCTATAATAAGTGGGACAAGGACCACATTGCAGGAGGAAGGTTTATGATATTGCAGATATTTGTGCTTTTACAAGCATGTTTGAGAGATGGTTAGAAAGCCGTGCAAAATTACTGGAACCAGGCTGTGACTAGTTGCTAAATCCCATTAAACAGAAGTGGATTGATTTTTATGATCAGCAACCTGAACTAACTAAGTGCATAACTTTGCAGGCTATCTTCAAGGCAGTGAGAAAGAGAATTGAAAACATCCTTTTTTGTTGCCACTTTAGGCATCTGACACTTTTATCTGCATGCAGCAGGTTAGCAGAGGAAGGGCTGTGCAGGACAGCACATGCTTTGTTCTACCTGTGCTGGGGCCAGCATCCCTGTTGCACCCTCGGGGTCCCTCAAATATCGACTCTCCTGGAGACTGCTGTGCACACTCTGCTAGATGCCTCATTTGCACATGTGCTGCTGGTTTATTTATTGTGGTGTAATTGCTTGCTGTGTTTGTAGTGTTTTTCAAAGCTCACGTAAATGATCCCACTCCACTCAGTCTGCCACGGTAAATACCTTTTCCAGTGTATTGTCTCTCACCTTGAATGTTCCCTCTCTCTCTCACCGAAGCAATTTGATTCCTGGCTCTGCTTTTCTTGATAATCTTAGCCACTTCAGCCCAGTGAGCCTTCCCCCTTTGGGAAGCCTCTCCTTTTTTGTGCTTATCTGTGCTTTACCCAGTGCCTAGTGTCTCTTCTGCCCCAAAGAGAAAAACCTTCTCATTGCTTCTCTGCCAATTCTGCCTTTTTTTTTTTCAGTTTTACTCCTTAGGAAAAGAAATATGTAAGTGATCACGATGGTTATATTTCTCTCTGTCTGTGGTCCCCATGCCTCTCTATCCAGTACAAGAGAGACATTATGAGTGAACTCCACATGTAAAATCATATTTTAAGAGTTACACTGCTGAGAGCACTGCTGATTCTGTTTTATTCATAATTTTAACTGTGTCACATCCTGCCTCTTCTGACTGACCAGCCTTTGGTCCCAGAGCTCTCTTCTGCCTTCTAACCTGGGAAATCGCTATTATTTTTTTGTCCTCCTCCCGCATCATGTCTCTCTTTTCTGTCTGATTCCTGCTCTGGTGACGTACTTTACTTCACCACTCATACTGGGTTGAGTTTCATTTGTAATCACACAGCTAGCACATCCCTTCAGGTCCGTCAAATAGGTGAGGGATTTTCTTAGTTTCTTCTGTCTCTTTCTTGTCACTGAAGGTAGTAGTTAGGTCACTAATAACTCTTCCCTTCATCCCTCCTCCCAAGTAACATCTTGCCAATCTACCCAACATGTTCATCTCTTCCTGTTTGGACTTTGGAGTCTGGTGTTCTCCTGGTTTACAGCTTACTTTTCCAACTCCATTCATCATTCCCTATTACCTAACTACCTAACCCCCTGTCAAAATACTCACTGGCATTTTAAATATTCTCCATTTCTAAAACTACTTTTTAAAAAAAGTTTTTACTTTTATGTACTCTCCTCCTGATTATCTTAGCTACAGCTATCTTTTCTATAAGTGACTCCAAAGATCCTTTCAAAGCACTCATGGTCCAGGGCTTGGTGCATCACAGCCTGGCCCCTGTTATTTGCTTTTTTTAATTACAAGAAGTGGGCAAGGTACATAGCTGTTTTTTATCAGTGTAGGTACAAAATTTTTCAGAAGGCACTAGTGTGGGGTTTGTTTGGTTTGGTTTTGTTTTTTGGGTTTTTTGGGTTTGGGGTTTTTTTGGGGGGGGGGTTGTGGTTTTTTTTTTGTTTGTTTGTTTTTTTGTTTTGTTTTGTTTTTTGGGTTTTTTTTGTTTTTTTTTTTGTTTTTTTTGTTTTGTTTTTTGTTTGTTTGTTTGGGTTTTTTTGGGGGGGGAGGGGCGGGTTTGACTGAGGCACACTGGAATTGAAAAGAAAGGTGGGGGCAGGGGAAAAGATCAGTCTAATTTGCCACTAGGCAGCTGAGCTACAGAGTCCTGTAGAGATGGTTCTGTCTGAAGCAGTTTAATAACACAGTAAAAGGCATTTTTGTTCTAAATGTCTGTTGGTGATAAGGAGATTGTTTCTCTCCAGTTAATAAATTTTAATTAAAACTGCATAGAGTGATGTAAAAGTGGTGTTTTACTCGTAATCATTGTCAGCTGTAAGTCAAGGAGAGAAATTTAGCTGGTTAAGATGGGATGGAATTTTTCTTTTGAGTCTCCAAATTCATTACAGAAAAATTGAACTGAGACCTTTGGTGGAGGCTGATATGATGCAATAAGGAATTGCAGTAAAATTAAGAAAAGTCCAACTTTCATTCAGCATCCTCCAGATAGGAGGTGCTTTTTATTGGCGCTCCCCTTTGGGAATGTGCTCATTACAGTAACCATCAAAACAGGAATCCTTCATCTGGAGGCACTGCTTATGTTTGCTATCTGGCTGTTTGGGGAATGAGATCTTTAATTAGTTCCGGATATAAAATATTACACATAATTTCCCTCCAACTCCTCCTTTGTTGCTGGGGTCAGTAAGTGCAGCTTTGTTGTAATTGTGGTTGCAATGGTGTTGTCCTTGTCTAATCCTAACACTCTTTTTGCCCTATAAATTGTCAGGACGTATCCTTCTATTCTGTAAATAGCATAAGAAATTGTATCCCAAAGCTGATAATAAATATGTCCCCTAGAAAAGGGTGATCTTGTTGACACATGTATGATGATATGACCAGTGGAGAAGATAGCTGTCCTTACAGGAGACTTTTAAAACTGGAGGGTGAGATCTGGATTTTTTTCAGAGGCGTGAGAGATTCAGCATTGATGTGAATGGCGTTGTGATTTCATGCAACATTTGCTTAGAGGTTATTGCTGTGGTCTTAATGGAAAATGAGGTAAATAGACTTCTCGGGGCTGGCACGTGTTACGCCTCTGTGAGGTGTAGTAAGTGCAGATGAAAGGAAATCGAAGTCATTGCTTCTTACAGCCTGACAGAGCTTAAACTAGAAAGGATGGGGAGATGAGAGTATACTGTACCTTGTTTAACCCAGATGCTATATAAATCCAATTTGTATTTATAACAGATGTGAAAGGATGCTGTTGCTCTTTGGGAGATTCTGATACCCCTTTTCTCAAACACAAGCCTCAGAGGACCAGCTGAGGAGGATGCAGTGGGAGGGCACAGCTCTTCCTCATGGCCAAGGAGCAGCAACCGCTGGTGCTTTGGGATAGAAATCCTTTTTTTTAGCTCTTTCATGTGAGACCCACAATGGACAAACCTCATTCTTCCCGCTATTGACTTGCTCCTCCTTCAATCCCTAGTGACCTTTACTCACTGTTCTTCGTGCCACCTCACTTAACCCTATTTTCTTTCTTGGCATCCCTTCAACTTTCAGTTCTGCCTTTGTGTCCCTGCACAGGGAAAACCCCAAAATTCTCCAAGCATATCTGCTTCTGCCAGGCGCCCCTTCGCCTTTTCTCTCCTACCCAAGCTTCTTATTCCTCCTCTGTATTCTGGCTGCCTTCATCTTCCCACTGCCAACTCTCTCTTTCAGAGTTTTTGCCCTCTCTGCTCCGCTGAGATTGCAGTTGACTAAACCCACAAATTATCACCTCCTGGCCAAATCCCAAAGCGTCATGCCTGTCCTTGGCCTTGACTTGTTTTCATATTCACTGCAGTTGACCCCTCTATCCCCGTCAATTCACTCTTTTCTCTATAGCTCTTGGCAGCTACGATTACTTCGAAGAATGGCTGGTGTCTCTTATCTCTAAAGTGTGCTGTTCAGCGACTGCCTTGGCAGCTGCATCTTCTCCATATCCCCTTCATCTTAGCATTTAGCAAGGCTGCAACCTCAGTTGCAGTTCTCTCTTCCTGGTCCCAATCACTTAGAAATTTCACGTTTTTTATTGCACCAGCTTCCCCTTCCATGCTGGCTGATCAGAAATAATACCCATTAATGTAGAAATTTCCATTCCGGTTTGAATGAAAATTGGTGTCTATTCCCAGACACCCCCTGCTAGTACATTTGCAAGTTGCTGCAATCAGCTTGTGTATTATCCCTTCATGAAATTCCTATTTCTTTTGTCATGGGGGTGTGGGGGAGGAAGCAAAACCCAGCTCTTTTTCTTTCACTGAGAATAAATAGGTCATTAAGGGTTACTGTAGGATTTTCCTTCTGCAGCACTTCCAGATGCCTTTGTGTATCTCCACCCTTAGTGCCGCACTGGCCCAATGGAGTCGATGTAGAATGTCTTTTGTCCTCTCACTTGGTTTCTGATTACTTCTTTCATACAAAATGCTGCTTGAAAATCAGTAACAGGGCACGGAAGTGACGTTCTATTCTAGAGGGTTTGTCCAGGTTAAACACAGCCTCTGCTTGCAAAGCCTTACAGTAGAGAATTAGGAAAAAAGACAAGTTCCAAGCAAGATGGACAACAAGTTTGTGCAAGAGAGAAGGCAAGGATAAACAAAATTGCTAATGAGATTTATTATAGTATTGAGGTGGAGCACTTCAAAAAATGTCATCATACATATGTAGCTTACACTCACTGGTAGGGTTAAACTGTCTACGTGAAATGTTGCTGGTGTGAAAAATGGTGTAAAAGATGACAGAACTGAGTCCATGAACTGTGTCCCTGCTCTGTTTTCAGGAGCCCACAGTGTTCAGAAAATGAGACCATCTGAAGTTCTTCTTAAATACTTGATTTTGCTAAGGGTTCACCTCCGTGGTGTTACTTACAGACTTGCAGCAATTCTCAGAATCTAATCATTTTACTGCTGCGGTAACAACGCATATTGTAGAGATTGTTGGATAATAATGACAATAAAAAGTAATTTCAGCATTGTATTCAGTTTATGAATGGCTGTAACATAGTAGCTTAATATTGCTTCTCTGCTGGAAACCATGTAAATGCCTGATTATGTATACCTATTAAAAACCCCCGGAATTATTTATAGCAGAAATAAAAACAAAGCATCTGTTTGTCACTGGGGAAAACACTCCCTGCATTGTGCTGTAATAGGCCATGCATGTATTGAGATTTCTGCAGTCCCCAGTCCTTTAATCACCTGAGTTAATAGCCTGCACCATTAGAATGCACGAGCTCGAGGGAGGCTCCCCCTGCACAGAGCAATGCTGTGCGGTGAGGCGTGGTTGCCCACTTCTGTAAAACTTGATCCAGTTTCGCCCACTGAGCAGCTGAACATGTGTTGTAGTAAATTTGCACAGTCAATCAGTTAAACTGAAGATGCACTGGTTAATAATGTGGGAATTTTATACGGTTCTTATGTTCAGTCGGGATGTCAGTGCCAAAGTTAGTAATGTGTGTGCGTGTTTGTTTTGCCTTTTTTAGGCTTGTTTTGTCTGGCTGTTGTAAGAATTAGCAGATGTTTCATTTGATTCATGATGCTGGATGTCACATCCTGGAACTGGTGTTTTAATTAGGTGGCACCAGATGCTTGTTTGGTAGTGAGTGAGTAGAGGCACGCTCATGCTGGGAATGCCAATGTCGCTGCAATGCCATTGCTGCTTCCCCGCTCGTTTTGTCCTCAAAGTGGTGCCTTCTGCAGTGAACATCCACAGTCTCTCCTCATACTCAGCCTCTGCTTTACTTCCAGGTTGTGCCTTCAAGTCCCTTGCAAGGACCATTCCTTCTGACCTTGGTTTGCCTGCCCCAGTGCATTGCTTAAAACTTACTGACCGGCCAGAGCCATGCTTTCGTGTCTTCCCAGGATCTTCTCTGGCAGCATTCGGGATCAGAAACATTGATGGAACAGTTCCTCTTGGCATTACCGATTGAATTAAGGGCAAGTCTGTGCTGCCTTTCAGTGGCATGGTTACAGTTCCAGCTAACAGAGATCCTTTCAGCCAACTTGTTCCTGTGACAGCAGCTATCCAGGCATAAGCTTTTGAGAGTCACTTTGGGCATACAGGCAGTGGGTGACATAGTCTTGAGGTGGGATTCATTGTGGCCATCAGCCATCCAGATACAAGGAGGCAGCAGGAGTAATTCCAGCATACTGTGCAGCTTATAAATGGCTGTAATATAAAGTTTAATATTCTGCTCAGCTGGGAGCCATGTAGATACCTTCTTGTTCTGTGTGTACATGGCACCTGTACGTAGCAAAATAATCCTCAGTTCTGTTTTGGGAGGCTGCAGAAAAATGGAGAAGAGCAGGATTGTATGTCACTTCTTTCAAAAAGTAAGACAGAGCTGCCCATATTCTTGCCCCTGACTGCCTCTAGACATTCCTTGAAATGCTGCAACCTCATTAGATACCTTTTTCAACTTTGGACTGACCGTGGGAGTGTTTGGGGAGGTGCCGGTCACTCAGTCTCACAGCAGCATGGCTGTGCTGCTGCTGGGCAGCCTTTGGGCACAGCCAGCCTAGTGCTGTCCAGTTAGCCTGCTCCTGGCCTGACTGGCACCACTATCAGTCTATCAGTACCAAGTCTTGACCTGGAATTAAAGACATCTGGGTATGTCAGCACCATTTGCAGTTCGTGCCTCTGCAGTCTGAAATAGGAGTGTGCTCCACTCAGGCATTTTGGCTAGTCCCTGGTATGATGGTTTTGAATGACAGGTTTTCCTCCTGCTTGCCTTCAGGATCCCAGCGAATTTGTGTTTTACTTAGTATCACTGGTGCAAACATTTAATCGCTTAGAATAAGTATGAAGTGATTCATCTATTTATTTTGAGAGGTTGAATGCCTGACCACAGTATGTTTTCTTACATTTTACAATTTAATAGTAGCCTGGAGTGCTGTATTAATTTTACTGCTACAAGAGGCTGTTTGGTTCTCTCCTGCTTTAGTTGAGCAGTGCTCCATGAGATTATGATGACTGCTTGGTAGCTGGAGCTTTGCTCTTTCCCTTCTGTTGTATTTCTGACTGATGCTGGGCTTACCCCTCTGTAAAATAGGTGCAGAAGCACCTGGCTGCTGGTAATTTATTAATGTGTGTCAAGAGCTCCTGAAGTAATGTTGTATAAAGTCTAACTATTTTCTAAAGAATGCCATCCTTCAAAATTTCCTCTGCACTGGGTCTTGAGGGAGAGAGTTTGATTACAAACCATCACATTTAAAACTGTTTGAAAGTAAAAAATGACTGACTGCTGGAAGCTGCTTTATATGCTTTCTTCCCACTGGCCCTGTCACCCTGTACCCTCCCAGGGTCAAGACAAATATAATTCCATCCCGCAGCAGTAAAAGTCAATAAAACCAAAGATATTATTATTTGTTATTGGGGTTTTGGTCCTCGCCACAGTATGTTTATAAGGTAAAGTCAAGTTTAATGGGACAGACTTACCTGTTCAAGAATCAAGTTTTGAACTGCACTTTCCCAAGTCAGCTTTCCTGAAGAAGCCAGTACCTATCAAGCGTGCTGTCAGAGTTTTAGTGCTCAGCACTGGACAAGTGGACATGTTACATCTCAATTAAGAATGGAAGATAAATGGATGACAGTAAATGGAGGTCATGGGTTAGAAGCATTTAATGGAAGAAATGGAAATGAAAATTGGAAAACAATCTAAGGGATCTTGAGAAGATAAGAGCAAAGGAAACTCAATTAGAGGGAGCCATGCTTCTGCTCGTGGATCAGGGATAATTTCCTGGGTTTTGTTTGATAGGGTTTAGTGCTTTCACAGTCAGCAAAGTTGCATTATAAATAAATAACTACATTCCATTTTATGATTTGCTCAAACTGATGCATTTCAAACAGTGAAAATATAATCTCCATTTCAAAATTGTTTATAAATAGACAAATAGACTTTTTGTAAGTGGAACCTATCAATTAGCCCTAGGCAAAGCCCACACTGGTTTTACTGAGTGTTTAAAAATGTAAAGCATAAAATACAAGTATATTTTTAAAAGCTGAAATATTCACAAATGCAGATTCAAATGCTAACTGTTTATGAAAGCTTACAATTATAGATTTAACCACATACAGTGATAGATTTGCAAGGCAATCCATGCAGAGAAAGCATACTATGCATTTATGTCTGGCCATTTACAGAAAATAAAATAAATCACCTTTCCCTTTCCCCAATTTCTTTTGAAATATGTCTGTCTGTGAGTGTATATGTACATGTGTTTTTATGCATACCATACCTGTCTGTACATATATACAACATTTCATCATGATGATTAAGTGTGATAAAGTGATAGAAGTCACTGTGGTGCATAATGAGCACGTAAGTGTTGTGTCTGCAGCAAAGCCCTTATTTTCTGTGTCTTATTTCATTAGGGCTCATGCTTGTGGTTTCCCTCAGGGGATCACATGGCGTATATTGGTACTGCAACATTTCATTATTTACTTTATCAGGACGCTCACTTTCCCTGCCTCTTTAGGGAGCTTAGTTCGCCTCATCATAAAACACTTTAAAATTGAGTTGCTGCAGTTTATGTGCATGTACATACACACCAGCTGGGGAAGGCAGTACTTACTCCTACAGATTGCATCTGAGCCTTGCCCTGAATAACAAGGGAACATCTGGGTGAATGCTGAAGTCTCGGCACCCCTTTAGTGCCAGGCTACCCACTTTGCTTCCCAGTGATGTGAGTAGAGCCATAACATCTCCTAGAACTGTGTACGGGTAAAGCTGGTAGAAAGTGCCATGACTTTGGAAGACTCTAGTGGGATAAGGGCTGACCTTTATGTCTTACATGGAAGGTTATACTTTGGAGTGGAGCAGCCAGAGCACGTTTATTTGCTTCTCTCTCTTCAGAGCCGAAAGGAAGCACCCACAGAGTCACTGGCACTGTTCCCAGTGATCATGATAGAGTTGTCTGAGTCAAGGCATTTATTGTACTGCTCTCATTTGCCACAGTCCCTTGTGTATCTCAGCTTTCTTCTCCTTTCTGTTCCCTTGTCCGAAGAAGAATATCCTACCTGTGGAAGATTTTTGAAGATAAATATAAAACTAGTGCTTCCCCAAGATTAAAAAACCGGTGCTTTCCACCAGCATACTCTGGCATATTCCCATATACTCTTTGAACTTTGGATTTATTATCACACAGAATGTGGAGAGTGAAACAGAAGTGTAATTATGGTCTGCTTGTGCCGGGTCTGCGCTAGGTTTGGTGTTATAACCCCAGCTCCATTTCCTGCATGAAAGATAGAAAATTAAATTTCTGACTGTCTCAATGATCGTGTGCCATTTTTCCTGTGGAGGTACCGCGAGGTTGCTCAAGGGGATTTGGAAAAAATCCAACATGGAAATGAATCCTGGTTATTTCACTTTTTGCAGTCACAGGTAGGGCTGTAGGCGAGGTGCCTTCCATACAAAGCTTGGCAATTGTTGTGGATATTTGTTCCATACTAAGAGAGAGTCAGCTTAATTGTGAGAAGTCTTTGAAGACTGGTGAGAGTTTTTGGTGAAAGGTGTGTGCTGGTGGGGTGCTTGTTGGGAAGTCAGAAAAGGAGCTTCAAGAGAATTGTGGGAACATCATACCATCTTCCACACAAAGTAACACCATTAGGAAAAAAAAAAAAAACCAAAACAACCCCTCCAAACTTTTAAGGAAGGTGGGTTTTGGTATGAATTGGTGGGTATCAGCTTTCCAGCTATCAGTTACCAGCCATCCACAGGGGGTCGTGGCCCTACTTGCTTAAATCTAGAAAGACAGTGTGAGTGAAAACGTGATGCCAGTGTGGTTTCCCTGCAGAGGGTCAGCATCTGTGCAAAAGGTGTCTCATGAGGACTGCTTTGTGGAGGTTAATTCCCCATTAGTGAAATAGGTCCGGGGTCTTAGAACCGTTCTTGTTCTTAGAAGTGCTATAGTGGAGACATTCTTGTGTGGGTTCCACGAGGGAGACGGAACTCCTGTCCTTTCTGAAGCCAACACAAGAAATGTTCCTAATCTTCTCAGTGTCGACCGGTGATCTGAACAAAACTCTGGCCTCCAGGAAACCCTCTTGAATTTTTTTCTGCTGCAGTCACTGAAACGTCTGCCCAGGGCAGAAGCAGCAGCTTGAGGTGTTTTTACACATAAGAAGCATGAAAGGTGGTGAGTCTCTTCTTCAGCCTCTCTAGGGAAGAGAGGCTAGAGTACACCTAAAAGCATACTTAAGAAAAAATTTAGTGCTTTGCTTCTGGGCAATTTAAAGTAGTAGTACTGATCCAAAACAAGTCACCTTTTTTTTTTTTTTTTTTTTTTTCTCCTTGCTGCGGGGTACTCTGNCTTGCTGCGGAGTACCTTGGCCTCTGGTACACAAAACCAATGTGATACAGAGAAAAAACTTTCCTTTTATGGACCCGAGGAAAGTCCTGCAAATGGGTCTAGATAAAACTTCAGCTGTCAGTGCATCCAGTCTGCATTTCATGGTGGAATGCAAAGTGTCTCTGAAAAACAGGAATGTTCTGCCACAATATTGATGAAGTATATACTGCCCTTGCCACTGGAAATTTCACTTGGAGAAATAAAGGGACAATTGATCATTCTTACAAAGCCGCAAAGTTGGCTGTTGGGGAGCATCTAGTCTGAGACCAGGCTGCTCCCTGTCTGCCATGCCTGCAGTGCATCCCACCTGGTGCTCTGCCTGGGCAGGAGCAGTGGGCATTGCTCCTGGCTCACTGGTGGTCACATCCAGCACTTGTGCTGCTTCCAATGCACATCTCTTGAACAGGCTCTTCAGTTTCCTTCATGGCCTCATATGTGAAGCAAGAAGATAACCAGGAATTTCTTTTTTTCATTAGACGTGTTTTCTTCCCACTGTGGGGATGGCAATGAAGCTTTTGGGACAACATAAAATGATCATGGGAGTGGAGCTGGGCATGTTGGGAGCACTGCAGCAGCCCAGCATCACCCAGTGAACCTCCTCTTTACCAAGCTCATTGGAGAAAACAGCTGGACAGTGTTCACAGATCTGTAGTGCTTAAAACCAGAAAAAAAACCAGATAATTTGATCTCATCCCTTTTATATCTGTCTACTATATATCACTTTTATACATCTTCACTAAATGATCCTTCTCTAACTAAAGCATAATGTACATTTGCCATGAAATGTTTCTCCCTCAACAGTTTGTAGCTCTCATTTGCAGATGTCTGAGATTATTCCAGGAATTAATCATCTGCTTAAAAAAAATAATAAAGGGTATCAAGCTGATTGCTAATTTTATTTTTCCTGGCTTCAGTTTCCAATCATTAGATGTTGCTCCACCTTATTTTGTTAGATTAAAGAGCCCTTTGCTTCCCAGTAATATTTCCCCGTGAACCTTACATGGATTTTTCTAATCAAGTTGCCTCTTCATCTTCTTTTTAATAAGCTTAGCAGATTGAAATCTGAAACTCCCTTACCGTAAATCATTGTCTCTGCTCCTCAGACTGTTTTTGGAGCCTTTTTTTGTTCATCTTCTCCAATTTTTTGACATGCTTTGTAAAACAGACTCCAGAGTCATGCATGGTATGTCTGAGAAGAGGAAACATGGGCTGGTGAAATGATGCTCCTGTGCTGGCTTTCTGCATCACACTCCTCTTTCCTGCGGTGCTCACGTTCAGGGGCAGAGTGGCTATTAACCCATTTCAGAGGTACTCTTTCCTTTTTGACTGCTCCTCTGGGTTAATGTTTGGATAGAGAGAGAGAAAGGCAGATTCCAGGGTAATGTTACTACTTTTTTCATAGGGTTGCTCATTTGCTGCAGGCCGAAAGAAACAAGCAAGAAGGACAGAGCGGGGGAGTGAGTGGGAAGATGACTCTTTTTCCAGCAAAATATACATACTCTGTTTTCAGTATAATGTATATAACTGAAAAGAGAAAGACATTTCCTAGCTGGAATATTCCAAATACTTCCTTGTCTGCTCTGGCCAACCATCCTGGGCCAGCACTGCTAGGTATGCAGGATCATTTGCTCTCCAGGGCAACCTCCCCCAGCAACCAGGCTCCCCTGCAGAGCTGCCTCTGCTTCCCTCCACCTCCCTCACCACTGCTGCAAAACACCTGAAGCAGATTGGCACAGATTTTGCAGAAGGGCTCCCAAAGCAATGTCTTGTACTGTAGGGAGTACAAAAGATGCAGATCTTTGTGTAAAGGAAGAGGACCCTGCACAGAAGTCCCTTGCCAGGACTTTTATCAGAATCCTTTTGAGCATCCTTTGCCTTTTTTCTCCATCTTTTCTTTCTGCTTCAGCTTTGCCGCACTTATGATCTTATTTCTAAAATAACCAGGAGCAAACCCTTCTTTTTAAAATAGCTTCCCAGTCCTCCAGGCAGAGGACACATGGGTTGGACTTTGATCTCTTTATTAATCCACTAAAGAGGATGTGTGAAAAATCTGGGTTACTCTGGGCATTAGCCAGACCCTTTGAGGAAGAAATGCCTCCATTCAAACAGATTATTATTGAGAGTTAACGCTTGATGCTAGCAACGTGAGGATTTCTGCTGGTACCATCCCCACATTTGGTTTGGTTGGGAAGGCTGCAAAGGTGGGCACAAGGCACGCAAGGGTTTTGAAATCCCAGTGGTGCTCAGAAAATAAGACAGAACTTGTCATTTGCTGTAGGGACAAACAGATCCAGAGGGAAAAATGCAAACAGAGAGGCTATAATAATGAAGAGAGTTCCCAGTTTGTTATTAATATGTGGCT
The DNA here is from genome assembly GCA_013397865.1 of Struthidea cinerea. Lineage (NCBI taxonomy): Eukaryota > Metazoa > Chordata > Aves > Passeriformes > Corcoracidae > Struthidea > Struthidea cinerea. The sequence continues at coordinate 756,238 of VZTI01005947.1, forward strand.
AGAAATGCGGTACCCGAGTGCTTTAAAAAAAAGGAGAAAAAAAACCATAGTCAGTAGAGTGAAATTATACCATCAGCTGTTGTTCTTCAGAGTTACACTGAGAGTGTATTCCTGCAGTAGATCTTCCTGCAAGATTTTTTTGAAAGTTTCAGTTGTCTGAATTTTACATGACACCTGCTACAGTCACAAAACTGCACTTTTCACTGGTTTTTCTTGCCCCTTTGGCTGAAAAGTTGAGGCTGTGCGTATCCAGAGAATAGCACGAAGTTCACTCAGTACACAGGCATCATATTTTGCTGTGCCTCTGAGACCAAAGAGAAAGGTGGATGGACCACCACCAAAGGGTTGCCACTGGCAGCCCATGTTCCTAGAAGTTGAGCAATATGGCCGTGCGGGGTGACAACAAATCCCCTTTGTCAGAGCAGCATCACGGTTTGCCCCGTTGTTCTCGAGCACTTGTAGCAAGTAGGGAACGGAGCGCGGCAGCAGTTTAGTCATCAGTGGGGCTTCATGACTCCTCTCAGCCTGGTTTTACTGCTGAGTTTTATCGCATTATCTGGCAGTGATGGAGCGTGTTAAGCTTTGACAGAGATTATTCATAAGTGAGAGGTCTCTTTCCTGTATTTGTGCTTTTGAAGGCAATTTGTTCCTTCTGGAGTTGTCCATTCTGTAAGTTTTGTTTATCCATGTAAGATTTTTTTTTTCCCCCAAGGAAAAGATATTAAAGCAAGATGAATATGGATATTTCTTTAAATAAGTAGAGGGATGTGATGGAAGATACAAAAATGGTAATAAAGCCTAGTCAGGTAAAAATGTTGGCACATCTTATTTCATTTAATTTGTAAGTGGAAGAAGATAGAGAATTTATTTGACTAAGCCTCTGGTTCAGTGTCTTGATGATATGTTTTGAAAATTGCTCTGAAATTGATGTGTAAGTGACCTTGAAGATGTCATATTTAAGTGATAGCTCATTTTGATGTGAAGTTGTAAGCCTTCCCCCCTGGCCTCAAATAAAGCAAGCAAAGGAAACCAGCATTGAATTTAAGTCATTTCAAGGTAAAGAGGGAAGAATCTCTCCTCAAAACTCAACATATAAACAGCCTGGAAGGTCAAGCACCTAATCTGAGATGTGCCTCTATTTTGGTGCCATTAAATTGCTGCTTCACTGGGAAGTTTGCCCTTGTGGCAGCAGTCCCCCAACCCTGGTGTCAGCCTTGGGGCACCTGGGAAGATGTGATCTGACTCCAGAAAAAACTCAGTCCTTATGGTGGGTGGCACTACCAATTCAGTATGCAACATTCAGCCTTAGAATCACATAACTCCTATATAAATATATATGTAAAATATAAATACTAATGAATTCATGAATATTAATGTATTCATATATGACTATAAAAAATTCAAATACAATCCTAAATCATTATTTTTTTTTTGAGAGGGCAGTGGCCACACCTGAACTTAACTATTGCCTTTAGTTTGTTGAACAGATTCTGGCTGGTTGTGTTGGTCATGATATTGTGTGTAATACCATGGTAAAAGGTTTATTTGCAGACTAGTTTGGTGTTGTTGGAAATAGCATTGCTGAGGGTGGGCTTTCTAATTTTCTTTTAATGCTCTGGGAACACAGACGTGATATTCACCGCAGAAACTGCATTTTGAGGTAACAGTAAATTTGTACATCCAAAACATATGCAAAAAAGAGAAAATTAAAAGTTAAGCCCTAGACAGGAATGTAACCTGTCTTTCATTGTCTTACGAGAGTGGTTTGTTATATATGTTTTGTATTTGAACCAGACATAAGAATATTAGGAAGTAGTAGGTATGTATAGCCTCACAAAGTTAATATTGCTTTTGGACTCGTTCCTGGGCATGATCTAATCTCCATTTAAGTCAGTGGAGATTTTTCTTCTTGCTTCGATAGGAATTGAGTTTGTGTTTTAATATGCAGTAAAGCCTACAAAATTTGTGCAATAAAATAAAAACAGGAGGGCACACTTTGCACAATGGGGGGCCTTAAATGAAGGCGCTGAAATAGCATTTAATCACCAGAATAAGGAGGCAGATTTTCAAAGGCGCCGGCTGCGAGCGGTGGGGGGGATGAGCGATAGGTCTCCTTCATGCTCCGGTTGAGTTTGTGGCTGATGGGATACTGCTGCCCGCATTCAGAACTGGCCCTGGTTATTTATGGCTTGAGAGGACTTTAAAAAGGGGGGAATATAATCTATGGTTTATTCTGATTCCCACTGGCTTCAGTGGCCCCAGTGTGCTGAATTGGTCTGGCATTGGTGCTGAGGTTCACGTCTTCATTATGCTAAAACTGTTTAATCCTTTGGGTTATATTTACAGTTTACCCTTTAATGGAAATAATGAATAAAATAGCTCCCAAAAGATGTATTCACTCTGCTTTTATGCACACAGAAGTGTTCTATGCGAAGGACCTAATTAAAAAAAAAAAAAAAAAAAGGGTTAGGTATGATGTTAGTTTTCTTGAAATCATAAATATTCTTCCTTAATTGAGTGTGAAATTCCTGTCTACAAATCATGACATTTTGGTTGATTTTACATTCACTGGTTTGATGAATAATGGGCTTGCAATATTTTTTAAACTTTTCCTGCCTACAATAGTTCTCTGCTAAGTGTCCTTCAAAAACCACATCTCTGCTTAATGCAAGGAATCTGAATTAGCTCTGACATTTGCATTTACGCTCACAAATCTTTCCATGGCTCCCCTGTGCACCAGTGTGTGGGGGCAGGATCCAGCCAGATCTTGGGGGTAGGAGTGTGAGTAGGCAGATGTAAAACCTTCATCTTGGTGCAGCCGGATGAGGTATGTAAGTTCTTTCTCCCCCCTCTGTATTTTAGACAGAAAAAAAATTGAAAAACTCATTATTCAACTGTTTTCTTCTCAAGCTACTTTTATTTATTACTTTTTTCCCAGCAAGGCAATATAAACGAGGACCTTTGGCTGACGGCTCGGTAACAACCAAGGTGTTGTGTTTACTGCCAGGAGACTCACAGAGTCTTTGATAAAGGATCATGAATAATTAGTAGCATTTTGGAATCAGTGATTTTTCTGTTTCTTCCTTTGAGGGATATAACAGCCCTGAGTGCTTCACTGTTAATCGGAATTCCTGATGGCCTCATTTCTGTCACTTAATGTGGGGACAAACCAGCTTCTGCTTTGTAGCTGGTTTGCACTGAATCCCTTTGTTTGGAAGCTGGAGGAGGGAGAGGCAGATGGGGGCTCTGGAAATGTGCTTTTCTAGCATTTCATGGCAGAAGCTGACCTGGCCCTTGGACATATTGAGTGAGTTTGCTGGTGTCCTGGGGTCTGGAGTCAGGTGCATGCATTGCCCTTAGTCCTTCAGTCACCCTGAAGGTTATATATTTTTGTAGGGACTTTTACCACTAAACCTTGCATTTGCACTAGCAAGGAACTGGCTTTGGGTGGCAATGGGCCTGTTTCACTCTGGCAGCTGGGAGTATCTGTGAGTGTGTTACTGTAGTGTCACTTCCATCCTGTGCTGCTGCTTGTGATGAGGGCATGTTCTGCCTTTGCTGCCTCCCACTCCCCCTGCCTACCTCTATGGCCACTCCTGGGCCAGGCTCTGGAAATAAGTGGGCCATTCACCTTATCTAAGCTTTCCTTATTTCCCAGTCTGAGATGCACATTTGTGCAATTAGCTCATACTCCTGAAAAGGGTTGAGGAGAATAAGCAACATCTTTTGTCACGGAGGCTCTTCTCAGTTGGTAACTGAGCTGATGCAATATGCCCCCTGCAAAACCACTGCAGTATTTTGGAAAAGAGAGAACTAAAGTGTTTTTCTGTAGTATTTGTAAGAGTAGCAGATACTTCCTAGTCAGTCTTCTTCTTTCCCCATATCTCGTTCATCGTTTGCTGAGGGTATGGCTACTTCTACTGGCAGCTTTTATAACACAGGCTACTGAGTCACTCAGCAAAATCACATGCTACATTAGTTTTTGCAGCTAAGCCAATATCTTGGGTAGAAGAATAGGTTGTATTGTCTTGTCCCAGTACCAAGGTGTCAAATGATGGGAGATTCTGGCCTGTCCCTGACAAGCAGTTGCTCCTGCCAGATTTCCTCCTTGTTGAATATTTGCACTCTCCTTTTTCTGCCATTGATTTCCAGCCATCAGACCTCAGTTTGCTTTTCTCAGCTAGATTAAAGAGCTTTGTTACTCTCTTCTGACTTTTCCATGAACAGCTTCTTACAGACCACCAAGTTGTCTTTTAATCTTGCCTTGAAAAAACTAAACAGAATTGAACTCCTTTCAGTGTTTGTGCTATTGAGGGTATTCATGAAGGATGATCTGACTTTTAGGAGGAACGCATGTGTGTAGCAGATATCCATGGCGATGGGCACCTATGTAAACAGCCAGGCTGACAGCTCCAGTAAACATTCTCTTGAAGAGCTGTGGCAGGTCCATCCATCACACTACCTATATACACAGTACTGTCAAATATGTAAAGTAAACAAACAGGGGGCAAAAAAGAGGTGATGAAAGAAATAATGCTTTTCTCCAATCCCTTCTTGTTTTAAGAGCCTCTCAGGTTTCTCATCATGATAGTCAATACATGACTTTCAGATATTTTTTGAGTGGACCACATCACTTGAAGTGGTCTGGTGACAGATGTACAGCAAATCAGTGGGAGAGGAAAGAGGGAAATCCAGTCTGCTGATTCTTCATCCACTTCTTACAGCCACTAGTTTCTTACTCCTTTTTTT